>JADRCD010213513.1:19714-35414 GCA_019843815.1 Montemys delectorum
CACACACACACACAGGGCAGCCCGATCCAGACAGTCCTGCAATGAGATTCTCTTCCCAGCTGAACCTAGATTGTGTCAGGTTGACAATGAAGTCATCATAGGTGTGTAATACTAAGCCAGGTAGGCCTATGCTCAAAGTTCTTGGTGTGGAGTGCTGTTGTTACTAGAAAGTCAAGGTAGATGAGAGGCAACTAGAGGGTCTGCTATATCTGCTTATTGTGCCTTTGTTTATATAAATGGGTTTAAATATAATCTACCTAATTCACTGTTACAACTAGAAACTTGACTGTAAGTGCCTAACATACAGATACCTGATGCCTCTTGACATACTACTGGATGAATTAAGTTAAACATTTAAACACTGACAATCATGGCATCATGAATTCATGCTGTTCATAGTCTTTGGCGTTTCTACCCTTTGCTTGTTGGCACACTCAGACTCCAAGTACTAGTACAGAGCAGCCTTCCACAAGCACCAGAGAGAGCTGCCTTCCATTTCTTCCTTCCAGCAAGGAAATAGTCTCAACTATGACACAGATCTGTGTAAACAGTATATGGTCATCTTGCCATTCAGAGGAAAAACTCAAGTTAACTTTCCATAAATGTCTGCATCATTTTAAATCCCATGTTGCCCTGGGGTTGCTTGGCAAACAATGACCATAGTTATAATGACCAAATAATGTCTGGTAGTGAGCAGGCAACCAGATTGCTTCGCTTTCTTTCTTTCAAAACATAGGGACACTGACCTTACCAACTTTCATGGGAGTGAAAAACATGCATTGTGAAGAACAGGTGTGAGTTCAGGGTAAAAAGGACAACAACAAAAAGATACACATGGACTAGGGCTGTGTTTACCCTTTCAGAGAAAGAAAGGCGGATCTGTTGCCTTCCCAGTTTCTCTTCTCTGGTTAGCCCCAGCTGTCAATTTTCCTGCCTCTGCTTCTTCAAGGATTAATCTACAGTTATGTGTCCCTGGATGTTTTTTACAAATCAGTCTGTGTTGATAAACAGATAAAAGTTGAGCTAACTGTAAATAAAATAAAATATTAAACTGGAATTGAATTTTGTTTGTAATCTGTTTGTTACAAACCCATTGTTAGGAGTTAGGAACAGAGGAGACCCAACTGCCTATATCAGACACAGGAGAAAATGGCCCCTTGAGTTTTTTAAGGACTTTAAAGAAAAACCCATGTGCATGTTACACTGGTATTGTATTACTGACAAATATGGCAGTTCACTGGATCCTTTCCAGGACCCCTTTGGCTTTGTTTTCCTGCGTACATTTTGTGAGATCTTCCAGGACAAAGAGCAATGACATTCTTTGTGCGTCCTTGTTCATTCATGGTTTTACCTAGGACACTGAAATCATTCACAGACTAGCTTGTTTATACCTTTTATTTGTGCTCAGACATGCCAGACTCACTTCAGACTTCTCCAAAGAGATGGCTGAGTTTGGTGCCCAAAGTTGAGATGTAAAGTATTAACATTCAGAGGGTCACCTGAATGCATTGGCTGAACAAGTGTCAGTGCTTTGTCCTTAGCAATTCATCACTTACCCAGAAGATACGGAAATCCTCCACATCCTTCAAGGCTGAGCTTAAGCTGGATGTGGTGACACATAACCGTGGTTTTATCATTCCAGATGCTGAGGCAGGAGAATTGAGACCTGGAGGCTAGCCTGAGCAAGGTTTAAAAAAATAATTTCTAATGGGCACTCAGCTGTAAAAGGCCTGCTGGCTCTTTCTCCAGACTAAGAATCCTTTCCTTGAGTCCAGCTCCAATCCATACTGAAAGGCAAGTCCTGGTGGGCAGTCAGCACCTGCCTATTGTATCCACTTGAACTGCTGTTTTTCTCAGTCCTGGCCTGTTGAATCCTACTTTATGCTGCTTTGTTTTCCTTAAAAATACAAGTGTAATACAAAGAGGAGGCGTTTTACCAAGCCAAGTGGAGTAGGAGAGTAGAAGCTCAGATGTTCTTTCTGAATGTCCAAAGAGGCTCATTGTAGTGTTCAATATAAGGAGAGATGCTTAAATGAATCAGAGACTATCTTTTTCATGGTATAGGGCCTTCTGAACATGTGAGGTAGATTTCTATATTCTTTCTTTTTTTTTTTTTTTTGATTTCTATATCTTAAATGGAACTTTAGAGTACCCACAGGAGACATGAAGTAAAATGTAAATGCAATATCTCTTTTCTATAGAAAATAAGATGTTTTTAACTACCTAGACAGTGTGTTTGTTATTTCTGAGGGATGAAGGTAGAGATGGGGACTTCACTTCTTAGCTTACATATTTCCATTTAAAAAATAAACAATGAGCTGGGAAGGTGACTCTGTGGAGAAAGTGATGATCATGCACGTGTGAAGATGTGGATCAGAATCCTCAGAGCGCACATAAGTCCAGGTGCAGTACAGTGTGCACCTCTCATCCAGGGCTCCCATGGCAAGATGAGAGGCAGACACAGGACAATGGAGCCGGGGACTCTTACAAGGCAGCTAGCTCAGCTGTCCACAGTGGCTAATGAAGAGCTCCTGTCTCAAACAGGGGAAAAGCAAGGACAGTATCCAGTGTTGAACACTGTCCTCCTTACAGTTGCAGAGGCAAACAATACACAAAAGAGAAATTATGTATCATGCAAAAAAATTAAAACCCGCACATTTATATTTAACACGATACCCAACTCCAATCCTTAATCCTCCCATTAAGGTGACTTAGTTTTGGACTGGCCATTTGCATTGTCTCTGGGCTCTAAAACAGTCTTAGGGTCCCTGACCTGTGCTGCTGCTCTAATGCCAGCCTGTGCTCCTGACCTCTGCTCTTGGCCACAGTTCCCACCACCTCCCACCTGACCTCTGCTCTTGGCCACAGTTCCCACCACCTCCCAGGCTCTCCTATTGAAGTGAGATTCCTCCCTGGGCACCTCTTGCTGTTGTCTCTGTCTTTGCTCTTGGTTCCACTCTTCAAATAGCTGTTGCAGATTCCATCTACCACCTAGAGTCATCTTTGTAAGATTCACTACAGGTCTCACATGCATCACATCAGCCACCTTCATCCCAGTCCCTACAGTCACACTGTAGTTTTATTGATGCCAAGTAGCTCACACTAGTAGGCAGCATTTCAATGACTACTTTGAAATGTATTGAAATAGAAATTGATAGAGAATGTGTGTGGAGGCATGTCTTTGTAACCCACTGCCCTAGCATTCCTGAAGATAAAAGAAAGTACGAGGGTCTGCCAAGCACTGAGAGCCACTTGGTGGATAGTTCTGAGCCAGGGCACAACAATGGCTTCTGAGTTATTGTCCTGCCGTAGACACGCAGTTTACCTTCGCCTGTACCAGATAGCTCAGAGGAGTTAAATGAATGATGCTGTTGGTAGAGGGCATGAATCTTTTTCTTAACTTTCCTTGATTAACATGGCTTTGTTTAGGCTAGGCTCCATTTTCTATACATGTATTAGAATAAGTTATACTCATTATATTCTGTATAATGTATGTTTACATTGTTATAAGTTTGGTTTTTGTTTTGTTTTGTTTTGTTTTTTTTCAAGACAGGGTTTCTCTGTATAGCCCTGGCTGTCCTGGAACTCACTCTGTAGACCAGGCTGGCCTCGAACTCAGAAATCTGCCTGCCTCTGCCTCCCAAGGCATGCACCACCATTGCCCGGCTATAAGTTTCGTTTATATAAATGAATTTATAATCTTTATAGCTAAAAATTTATATAGCATATATTTATATGTATTTATAGAATAAATTATGCACACTATATATTGAATATATTCTTTTTAAAGTTCTGTGATGGAACCATAGCCTTGCCTGTGTTAGGCAAGTACTTGGCCACTAAGCGACATCCCCTTCTAACTCTAGTGTTAGTGTGTGTGTGTGTGTGTGTCTGTCTGTCTGTCTGTCTGTCTGTGTTTCTGAGAGGAAAAGACTTGTCTCTGAAACAAGTGGTGTGCATTCTGAATTCTGGGTTCATGCAAGTTTGTCCCAAGATGTCTTTCACCCATTTCTATTTTTATAACCTGCATTCCAACACAAGGTTATGTTTAAAATGAGGAATTCTCAGAGCCCCAAATTAATATTCCAAGCATCTCATAAGGAGCAGTGCACGGGAGTTAGAGTTTAAAAACTCTAGGAAAAAAGTGTTCACTGTCTCAGGGCAGAGTGGTGAAGCTGAGTTTAAACCCAGCAGCTGGGTTTAAAAACAAAGCCGTCTTCTTGCAGAGGATGGTGTTCAGTCTATGAGCTTTTGAAATCCACTTTAATGTACTCTCAGGTAAACATAAATTTTGCAGTACAACAGTTTTCCTAAGCACCAGATATCGACCAGCAGAGTCCGAGTCCTACCCCACTGCCGACATTAGCTGGGGTGTGACTCTAAATCCACGGCCATTTAGCTTTGTTTGAGATGCTGCCACCAATGACCCACTCCCCTTTAATTGTCCCAGAAAATCCGAGGACAGTGCTGTCAGCATCCAGTGGCCCGGAACCTTTGAGTTCTGGGTCTGCATATTGGTCTGTGTTCACAAAGCAAGTTCACCAACAGCGCCAAGCTCCAGTTATTTCCTAAGTGGGCTGGACCTGACTCTTTCAGAGTGTTTCCTCCAGGCATGATGGTGCAGCCTGTCGTCTTTGCAGATGGTTAAGGACGGAAGGAGATGATCCATTTAAGTATCTCATTTAGCACAGAGCAAGCACAGGGTTATTGTTATCCTCCCTTATACATGAGCATCCTGGGCTCTTCGTGAGGGCTGAATGACTCAGAAAGCACAGCAGTTTGATGGGGACCAATATCCAATCAAATCTGTCATCTGTTGTAGTTTCAGCAACAGGTTGTCATGACCCAAAGCACACAACACTGCACCTCGCTCCCTGCAGGGCGGTAGGGCTGTTATCAGACAGCGTGTTCTGCCTTGCAACATAAATAGAGTGACATCACTTTTCCTCCTCCCTTTCCTTCAGCCCTCCTTAGCTGCCCTCCTTCAACCCACCCAATTCCCCGCCGACACTCAAATGATAGCTTCTTTTTCCTTTAACTATCGTGTGTGTGTGTGTGTGTGTGTGTGTGTGTGTGTGTGTGTGTGTGTATTACAAGCACAAATCTATATAAATACAACTTTCTGGTTCTGCTAGTGTTGTTTGTATGTACATGATTCCATTGACTAGCCAACAAAAGGGGAGTTCATCCCTTGGAGAGGTTAATTCCCCTTCTCCCAACAGGCATTAGTAGCTTGTGAGGTTTTTTTCTTTACCTTTGGGTGGGACCCTATGGAAATCCCCCTCTTCCACACTAACATGTCCATTGATAGCCATTGTTCTGGGCTTGTTTATGCAGCCATTTCTAGGAGAGGCTGTTTAACAGCTGACTTGCTGGCGGTCTTGGCAATCTTTCTGCCTCTGCTTCTGCCATGTTCCCTGAGCCATATATGCGGGAACTGTGATGTAGCTGTGTCTGTCCGGGCTAGCATCCACATGATCTGTTGATCTCTGAATTGTGCCCAGTGATTTTCTATGGTGCTGTCCTTTTGCTGCAAAGAGAGGCTTCGTTGACGAGGAGAGATAGCTACACTTACCAGTGGTGTAAGGATGAGATTTAGAATATAGTCAGGAATTACGCAGGTCTAGCAAAATGGCTGGAGACTCTTTCCCAAAGTCTGTGACCTCACTAGCCCTGGGAATCTGGCTTGGTTTCCCTCCTGTTGAGTAAGCCTTAAGTCCATTTAGATGGCTATTAACTGCCCTTATTTTTGCCCCAAAAGATGATAGTTCTTTTCATGGTAGAGATGACTTAGTACCCTCTCTATACTGAAAGCACAGACACAGGCCGCCGCTGTGATAGCTGGGCAGGTTAGACGGGAGGAGAGTGGCCACAGAACCCTGAACATAGAAAACTATGCTCCACGGCATCCTGGGAATGAGTGGATTTGTAACATTAATGGAAGGTCCATGAGGGTTGTAGTGAACCTTTCTTAAGATCTAAATAAGTTTTATATGTTGACATCCATCACCATCTCCAAAATGATGATATCTCCCATAGAGGGTCACGGAATCACATTCTCATGTTTAGATAGCAAGCAAAAAGGAGAAAACAAAAGGAACCCCTAAAATAATCCAATGCACCCACCTTTCAAGCCCCTCAGGACCTCTCCTACCCTGCCTCAGCTCTGGGCAGCCATCTGCCTTACTGAGAACTCCGAGATGCTAGGTATGCTCTGACCATTGGGCCGGAGTTTTCCTCAGACAGATTTTTTTTTCCCCTTAAATTGAAAACTCTCCATGCAAAAAAAAAAAAAAAAAAAAAAAGCACTGGTGTTTCACGGGAATAAAAAGAAATCTTTCAAGACAGTTTTTATTAAACACGAATTTTATAATCCCCGGAGCTACACCAGTTCTATGAGACTAGCAGACAAGCCTTAAATAAAGCCACGAACTGTACTGTGCAGAGAGAGAATAAGTAGGTGCTCATCCTTAACCTCCCAAGTGTTGTTGATCTTGGCTCAGGCAGGCTTGGTAAATGTTGTTCTGTTCACTTGTCCCATGGTAAAGCCGGCAGAGAGCAGGTATGCCTGGGGTTCTCAGTGTCCCTCCCTGCTTCTCTGGCAGACCCACCCTTCACAGAGGGCTCTGTCAACCTCCGCTCTGTCACACTGCCCTTGCTCCCAGACTGGGGGAGTGCTCAGGCCCAGTGCCACTGCTGACCCTGGAGAAGGCTGCAGCTTTCTATCACCTGGGGCCGAAGGCGACTGAGTCTGGGAAATGTGTGCATGCTCACCCCAATCACACGGACTGACCCTCCTCCATGTTTTCGCCTCTGTCCGTCTGCTGTCATCACTGTTTTCTAGTTTATGCCTGTTAGCCGTGCTTGCATTCTTGATATGCTTGGCTATTTATTTTTGTAATTTCAGGAGGAAGGTAAGACAGATGCTTCTCTAGCACACGCCTACTTTTGAGCTCAGAGAACCTTCTGGCATCATCAGTCTCTCTTTGCCAGCATTCTCTATGTCTCCATTTCAGAGCAGTGACATGGGACTCTCCTGAGTTACTGAACTGTCACCATAAACCCCAGGCCCCACTGTCCACAGTGGAGAAAGCCTACTGTTGAACATCCACGTTCCTTCCCTGTATCTTACTGAATTCTTGGTCATTTTCAAGTTTTCATGTTCAACGCACGTTGGTAACAGGACCCATGTCCCTGACATTTCTAGCCCAGGGAGTCATGCAGCGAACAGTGTGACTTTGTCCTCTGGGAACTTTAGCATCCAAGGCAGATGTCAGAGAGCAACAAAGCAGGGATCACCTACTCCTGCTAGTACAAGCTACCTGTACAGTACAGCATATTATTAGAGATAAAGCAACCAACCAATGGGTATTAGTGTGCTACAGATGCCTAATGTCCTTCTGCAAAACTGAGATAATACAATCAATAGTTCTCATTTATCGAGTGCATACTGTGTGTCTGAAAGAGCTAAAGGTATTGTATCTCATTTAATTCTGAGAGTAGCTCAGAGAGGTAGCACTATTCTTCTTCCTCCCACTTTAAAGATTGATTAATTGAAGTGCTAAGAAGACAAACTGCCCAGAGTCTCACGACTGGAGGAACTCTAGCAGACCTGGAATTCAAATTGTCTAAGCAGCAGGCTGCCCATTAGAATTAGCTCCACTTTGAGAGGAGTTAGCATGGAGCTGTGGACTTAGGACTGGAGATTTAGGACTCAGGGGGTGGGGTGGGGAGAGCACAGTTGGTTCAGGAAGTCACCTTTGTCCTCCTTTTGCAGCCAGAGAATTAAAAGTAGAATAAAATAAAATAAAATAAAATAACCATCCTTTGTGTTTGCCTGTGCGCTCTCTCTCTCTCTCTCTCTCTCTCTCTCTCTCACACACACACACACACACACACACACACAGACAGACATACACACACAGACAGACATACACACATGAGAGAGAGAGAGAGAGAGAGAGAGAGAGAGAGAGAGAGAGAGAGAAGGAGGAAGGAAGGGATAGATTTGATAGCAATTGTTTCCCATTCTTTGACTAAAAATTGTGACCTGTGGATCCTTCTTGTCTGTTATAAGCACTTCCCTCAAATTTACTTATAAAATGAAAATTTAGAAATTGTCATTCCAAATGCCTTTGGGTCATAGAACTTACTCAGCCCTCTCTGCCTGGCTTCCCTCTACAGGGGCGTCTGTTCACACACTTATTCTGATGTGGATCGATTGGCCTCTGCATAAACGAGGAGTTGCTGAGCTCAGATGTTTGGAGGGATCTCTGTACACTGAAAAACTTTTCTTTAAGGGGACTATCTAGAATGTGGGGGTCAGGAGCAAAGACAAAAGAACCATTAAGGGGCAAGGAAATTTGTATTTAATACACAAAACCCTCAGGGAAAAGTCGACTACAGGAGAGATACAGGCAGTTCACATAGGCTGTCCTCCCAGCAGGCTCACGTGGGAGTCACTAACTATGGTGACATCTTGCATCTTAGATTCACCCCACCCCCACCCCCTTCCCCCCTCACACACCCTGCCCCATTACTGCCTGGTCCCTCAGACATGTTCACGTTCATTTTCTTTGTGCTAGATCCTCCCTACCTGGCCCACAGAGTCAGCGAGGCTCTGACACGCTCATTTCCCATCTCCTAGAAGCTCCCTCATACTATATGTATCCATGTGTGTGTGCCTATATAACAGTTATGTATGCACACATAGTAGGCAGATAAGAAAAGCACTCTTGTGGCACGGATTTGTATATAACAGTGTAACAGGACAGGATCTTACCCGGGCAGCTGCTTGAGCTGGATACCTCAGTGCCCACATCTGCCAACTCTGCAGGAAGCGCTGACAAGAATTAATTGGCTTTCCGGAGCCTCAAGGCTCAGCTCTCCTGTTCAGTGCCAACAATCCCCCGCAGGACTCTGCCATCTCATAGTCTCATAATTGACTGTCCAGAGAGTATTCTGTTTGCAAGTCCCATCGAATAGGCACCGTGTAATGTTTATAAAATACCAGATTCAAGAGTGGAGAAAATTTTCAGGACATTTTGATCAGACAAAATATGACATGGCTACACCCAAAGCATGTGGCTTAGTCAGCATTTCTCTTGTGATCCTAACTTGACCTCTTCTAAAATGAATGAAAAAAAAAAAATGAAAAGAGGGTGATGATGGAGCACACCTTTGATCCCAGCACTTGGGAGGCAGAGGCAGGCGGATTTCTGAGTTTGAGGACAGCCTGGTCTACAGAGTGAGTTCCAGGACAGCCAGGGCTATACAGAGAAACCCTGTCTCAAAAAACAAAAAACAAAAACAAACAAACAAACAAACAAAAGAATAAAGGATGTGCTTTATACAAGCTTGGGCAATATTTCTAAATGACAATTCTAAATACCATAATCTAGAGTGTTGAAAAATATTTTTAAGATACAAAATAAAGAAAAATAAAAATCTTCATAATGATCATTCTAAAAATATAAGTTAATTTTTAGGGGTATCTAGATAACGTTTTAATTTGAAATATGCAGAAAAAAATTGTGTATTAGATAGAATGGTTTTATATTGATGTTTGTCTTAGTTCTTTAGATTTATAAAAGTTTGCTAAAAGACTTAGAAGTGGCTTGTTAAGCTTTTGAGGGGGAGTGGAGGCATTTCCAAACAAAATTTAGTTGTTTGATTCTCCTTTCTCTTCTTCTTATCCATTTCATGATTTTAAGTTCAAACACATTAGATTCTGCTAATTATGAAATATATACATGTAAGTATCCACTAGAATTATGTATTTTAAAATTTTACTAATTTTTTACAAATTATGCTAAAGAAAGAATTATGTAAATTACATTTCACATAGAAAAATATTATTTCAATTTATTATTGTTTTTCTTTATTGAAGCAGTGAACTTTTTATTTGTGGTTTTACTTTTTATTGAAAACAGATTTTTTCAAACATTACGTTCTCATCATGGTTTCCCCTCCCCCAACTCCTCCCAGATCCCCACGGCCTTTCCACACACCCAAAGCCACAGCCTTTCATTCTCTCTCTCATTAGAAAACAGACAAGTAAAATGAACAGAAAGAGAAGAGCCTAAGAAGAAGCAGGGGAAACAGCGAGATGCAGAGGTGCACACATTTGCACATAGAGAGCTTCCGTGAAAACACAAAATTGGAAACCATACTCTATAAGCAAAAGCCCCATTGAAAAAAGCACCTCAACAAAATACTGTGAGACAGAAACTCTCCCCAAATGCCCCTGAATTCAGTGCACATTGACCATCTCCTGCGGGGCATGGGGCCTGCCCTTAGGTGAGGTTTGCATACACAGTGAGACTCCACTAGAGAAAACCACTTGCCTCTTGTTAGCAGCTGTCAATTAGAGATAGCTTCTTGGTTAGGAGTGGAGACTTGTATCCACGGTCTCTATCTGGCTTAGCCCTAGATAGGCCCTGTGCATGCTGCAACAGTCTCTTGCTGTGTCTAGAAAGGCCTCGTTTCCTGGGGATCTGTCATGATTTGTATATGCTCAGCCCAGAAAGTGGCACTGTTAGAAGGTGTGGCCCTGTTGAAGTAGGTGTGGTCTTGTTGGAGTAGGTGTGTCACTGTGGGTGTGGGCTTTAAGACCCTCATCCTAGCTGCCTGGAAGCTAGTCTTCCACTAGCAGCCTTCAGATGAAGATGTAGAACTCTCAGCTCCGCCTGTACCATGCCTGCTTGGATGCTGCCATGCTCCTGCCTTGATGATAATGGACTGAACCTCTGAACCTGTAAGCGAGTCCCAGTTAAATGTTATCCTTATAAGAGCTGCCTTGGTCATAGTGTCTACAGCAGTAAATCCCTAAGATAGTATCTTTTGTCTATGCTGGCTCTTACTATCTTTCCGGCCCTCTTCCACACAGTTCCCTGAAGGGACATGATAAAGACATCCCATTTAGGACTAAGTGTTCCAAGATCTCTCACACTCTGCCTATTGTCCAGTTGTGTCTCTGTATTTGTTCCCATCTTCTGCAAGAGGAGGCTTATCTGATGAGGACTGAGCAAGGCACTGATCGATGAGTACAGCAGAATATTGCTAGGAGACATTTTATTGCTATATTTCTTCAGCAGAACAGTAGTAGTTGTTTTATTTTTCCCCCTAGGTCTCAGGTTCTTGGCCATCTGAGCAGTGCCAGGCATGGGTTCTATCTGTGGAGCGGGCCTTAAATCCAATCAGATAATGTTTGGTTATTCCCGTAACTCCTGTGCCATCATTTCACCAGCGTATCTTGTAGGCATATCACCATGGTAGAGCAGAGGGTTTGTGTAGTTGAGTTGGTAGAGTGTGCCAAGTACCTTCCAGTGCCATGAGCACTGGTCAGTCCAGGTGAAGGCTTTAGGTAGGCACCAGCTCAGCTTCCTACTGTCCAATGAGTTATATAATGTTAGCTTCAGCAATAGGGTCTTACCATCCGTTTATGGAGAGCAACCAATAACCTCAGCTGTTTTGGGCCAAAAAAGTCAGTTAAATGTAACTCATTCCTGGTACTGGAGGTTCGTTGGGTGGAGAGAGACTAGTTAAGGCTCTATCTTAACTTATTTGGTGATTTCATGTAGACTACCTACATAGGTGTATATTTTGGGAGATCCATACTGTTAGTCTTCCACATAACCCCTCAGTGGCCCTTAGTTTTAGTGTTACTCTCCTCTTTTCTCCCCCTCCATGTAACCCTCCATTCTAGCCCCTACTCTGCCTCCCCATAAATGTCTACTCCATTTCCCCTTCCTCTAGAGGTCCTTTCCTCCTCACCAGTCACTTACTCTACACTTAACTTCTGCCGTATGGATTGTATGGATTGTACTCTGCATATCAAACACTTAAAAGCCAACATTCATATGTAAGTGAATACATAGTTTATTTGTCTTTTTAAGTATCATCCCCTACATGATACTTCCTGGAATGTGCCTATAAAGGGCTGGATCTTCTCCACTGACGCTTGCTCAGCCAAGTTCAGTGCTGCTCTGCTTACAATAGCTACAAAACAGAAACAACTGAAAGGTCCTTCAGCTGATGGTTGAGTAATGAGAGTGCTACACACAGGGCGGAATTATTCTCAGCTGTAGAGAAAAGTTAAAGCATGCAATGTTCTGGTAAATGAATAGATTGAGAAAATGATATGTTGACGCCAAAGGACTAACCTGTATGTTCTCTTTTATGTGTGATTCTTAGTTAAGGACCTTTAGGTGTTGAGGACAGACTCTGGGGTGATGACAGGGTGGGAGCTCTAGAAAGAGCACTAGTGGACATAGGTGCTGTGAAGGGGACCTAGAAAACAGGGAAACAGGGAGGAAAAACTACCTGGAAAGGGGGAAGGGGACACTACAGAGGGAGAATCCCCAAAGAGTATAGGCTAATTGCTTTAGTTGTTTCCCGGAACTTGAAGGGTTAGACCCTGAAGCTGAAGACCGCATAACACATTGGACAAAGAGCCGGCAGGAGGGATCAGACTGGAACTGACTTGAACGCATCCTCCCTCAGGACTGGCTCTCAAAGCTTCTAAGGCTTCTGTGCAAGCTGCCCGAGGGAGAACAATGATCAATAGTTCTCCCCAAAGCCTTCAAACCACAACAATGACCTCAGTGGCAAGATATTCCCAAGAGTGCAGTAGTGCTATTTATATCATGGGGACAGCGGGTAACCAACGGCCGTCTAATTGGACTTGAGGCTTGCTCCACAGGAGGGAAGTCATCCCGGTACCTATAAACCCAACGGTTTGCTCCTGGCTAGAGAGAACCTGCTACTGCCGCTTTCTTACACTGCTATAATTCCTAACCGTATTCCAAATGCTTATCCTGATAGCCACAAGTTAAGTGTAGTTCTCACCCTGAACCAAAGGAGCTCTTTTCTGCCACAGATAGAAATCATTACAGAAATCCATAGACATCCGTGTGGGCAAAGTGGAGAAGACAACTGAGGCTGAGTGTCCAGCCCCAGTTGCTACATCTGCCCACAGTCCCTGTCAGTGAGGCTCAGGGATATCGTGGAAAAGGGGGCAGAAAGACATAAGAGCCAGAGGAGCAGGATTATCTGCCATGAGATAGTGTCTTCTGTGTGACACACTCACACACACACACACACACACACACACACACACTCAGGTATGTGTTTTACATGATACTTTATGTGTTAAATAGCACTCTGCATATTATATAACACAGGCATGTATTTGTAATAATAATTAAAGAATAGTAGTAGTAGTAGTAATAGTAATAACAGTAATAATAAAGAATAATAACAGTTCGATTTTATTGCGTTGGGAGTTACA
Organism: Montemys delectorum; assembly: GCA_019843815.1. NCBI lineage: Eukaryota > Metazoa > Chordata > Mammalia > Rodentia > Muridae > Montemys > Montemys delectorum. Next base: position 33,006 of record JADRCD010213513.1, read on the forward strand.
CATTGCTGTGGACCTCAGAGGACAACTTGTGGGAAGTTGTTCTCTTCTTTCACTGTCTGGCTCCTGAAGATGGAATTCAGGTCATCCAGCTTCTTGGCAAGTGACTTTACTTGCTAAGTCACCTTACTGGCCTCTCCTATTATTCAATGCCTTGTGGGGGCAGGAAGAAAGATCCAGGGGAGATGGTCTGTAAACTCAAATCTACCAACTTACTTTCTCCTTAGTACCTGTGGAAGAAAGGAGTACTCAGTAGAGGTTAATGAACTCACTGAAAACAGACACTGAGAGAAGCTGTTGAGGGGGGAATGGATAAATATAGAGGTGGGCTATTGAGATAAGAACACTTCAGGATGAGGCTCCAAACTAAGAATACCTTTCTCTGTAGACAATGGATGGGCTTAATCTGAAATCAGCAAGACAGGCCCAAGAGCCCTTTGAAGCCCAGATGTGTGAGCCTCTATGAGCAGGCCCTTCCCAGATGTCAATACCATTGATCATTTTACAAACCCGCAGTTACTTCCAAAATTAAGTCAATGAAGTTAGAGCATATTAGGGTACCAGTTGTTGAAACACAATGAACTGCTTGTGTCTGTTGCCTGGAAAATACCAGAGTTGTAGACTATCAGGTAGACAAGGAAATTAGCATGCTGATGTTCCATTGTCTTGAGAAAGGATGTTGTATTTTCTCAGTGAGGGATATCTGATAGGCAGGAGAGAAATCTCCAGCCAGGAGCTTACTCATTGGTCTGCTGTTATTTTGATTGACAGGTATGGCAGCTGTTTCCGATGCCCTTGGCCACTCTCCCTCTTCAACACTAAAAGATGGGGAAGGGGCATGTTACACATCCCTGATTTCTGACATCCGTTATCCACCTCGGGAGGACTCTGCATACTTTACTGGAATTCTTCAGAAGGAAAATGGTCACGTCACCACTTCTGAGAGTCCCGAGGAGCTGGAGACCCCTGGACCCTCGTTACCAGAAGTGCCTGGGATGGAGCCACATGGCTTATTGAGTTCCGATTCTGGAATAGAGATGACTCCTGCTGAGTCCACCGAGGTGAACAAGATCCTAGCTGACCCCCTAGACCAGATGAAGACAGAAGCCTATAAATACATTGACATAACCAGGCCACAGGAGGCAAAAGGCCAGGAGGAGCAACACCCTGGGCCAGAAGAGAAAGACTTGGACTTTAAAGACAAGGACACTGAAGTAGCCACAAAACCAGAAGGGGTTTGTGCACCTAACCAGCCAGCTCCCGTGGAGGGGAAGCTCATCAAGGACCACTTATTCGAAGAGTCTACCTTTGCTCCTTACATAGATGAGCTTTCTGATGAGCAACCCAGGATGTCTCTGGTCACTGCCCCTGTCAAGATTACACTGACGGAGATCGAACCTCCTGTTATGACTGCCGCCCAAGAGACAATCCCCGAGAAGCAAGACCTGTGTCTGAAACCAAGTCCTGACACAGTGCCCACGGTCACTGTCTCAGAGCCTGAAGATGACAGCCCAGGATCTGTCACTCCCCCATCTTCTGGAACAGGTAAAGACATTGGTAATTCTTCACTTTGGGAAACACCAGCCTGTGGAGGGCTGAAGTTCCATAGCAGTTAGATGCCTGGGCTTCCTCCTACATATTCCCTCCTCCTAAGAAGACCTCAAGTTCAATTAGATAGCTTTTGGTTACATCTAAGACATAAATAGCCCTTCTGGACCCTTGAGGGCACTTTTCTGTGCTGGTCATTATTATGGTTTGTTGCTTTAAAGTTATGGAGAACTATTGATTGCTTTTGTTCCTTGTAGGTTACATAGCACCTTTGGATACTATGAGGCAGCTTCTGGGCCACTTCCTACTCAATTGCTCTAGTTCCTGGTCAGAAGTATGTGGTATCTCCGGCAATAGCACTTCCATTCTGGGAGGCAACTGAGGGCCATGGTCTGTGTTTTTACTTGCTAAATCTACCAGCCAATCGGGTAGAATAATCCTAGTTGTTAGAGTCACATGCCGAGTTACAGAAGGCAGGTGTCTGAGCTCCACCCAGACCTTCTCCTACTAACTTAGAATTTCTGAAGGCCACCTTGAGCTGCCCAGCTCAGATATGAGCTGTGGTGAAAGACTATGGTTCTGGCTTGGGGAGATGGCTCAGTGAGGACCAAAGTTCAGAGACCTCTCACCCACCCACATAAATGCTGGCTGAGAGGGCGTGTCAGCCCTGTAGCTCTGCAATCACAGTGCTCGAGGACCGGGGACAGGGAATTGGCAGACTATGCTAGCTAGACTAGCTGAGTTGGTAATCTCTGGGTCCCAGTGAGACCCTGCCCTGCATCATCACGCAGAGACTGATGCCCCACAGCACCATTCCCTCTCTGTTCTCCCATTCTCCGAAACCACCAGTCCACATTCTCTATG
>JADRCD010213514.1:10075-27763 GCA_019843815.1 Montemys delectorum
AGAGAGAGAGAGAGAGAGAGAGAGAGAGAGAGAGAGAGAGAGAGAGATTATGCATATCACTTACATGTAGGCAAATTTTTACAAGTTCAAAGCCAGCAAGAATATCGCAATCATTTTAAAAGGCAATACCCCACAGGCCCAGTCATAAATGATTATTGTGTCACTAGTATTAATTATTCTCATGTAATTATTCATTGCTACTCTGATGACTAAAGTTAGATTTTCATTTGTTTCCTTTAAAGATACCATGACTTATTTCCATAGCCAAATACATGTTTGTGAAATCTGTTCGCCCAAAGGGCAAAATGTTCTAGCTAAAAAATGCTGAGGAAAATCTGTGGTGTGAACGTCTGCTCAGCTCGGTCATCCATGACAACCCATCCTGTCCCCGCCTCTCTGGAAACCGATCCTGAAGGCAGGACAGGGAGGCGTGAAGCCCTGAGGTTTCAAGATGGCCATCTTGTGTGAGAGAAGGCACTGATAGAAGGCATCCCAAAGGATGTGTGGAACTTGTTTAAATCACTATATTTGGGGGAGCTAATGATCTTCCTTGACGTATGATGGTCTCCTGCAGTCTCTGGCTGACACTAGTGACAAATTAGACAAAGTAGTCGGGGCAGCTCTGGAATGGATTTTTGTCAAATAACAATGAAGAAAATGCAGCCCAAAGAGAGGGAAACCCTGTAACCACGAGACCCTGCAGTTTGATCTTGAGGGCAAATGCCAATGACTTACATGGTTAGCTGGAGACCACATCAACTGGCAAATGGGCCCAGGGGTGTTAAAAAAGCCAATGGGCTTATATTCCTTCTCCACATCGAAAAAGAAGACAGTCTTGTCCTCACTCTAGAAGCAAGAGAGACACACCCACCCAATATACATTACTATGACAATAAGGTCATACAGCATTCTGCTTAATACCATAGAGTCTATCTAATTTACGCTTATAGACTCAACAGTCATGTATTATAGATTAATCTCATATATATACATATAGATACACACATGTGTATATATATATATATATATATATATGGTTTTAAATGTTTGATTCGTTTTCAGTTCATAGTTCCAGAAATGTGCGTACCACAAATGTGTTTATACACACAAGTTTATGTATATAGCACAAATTTCTAAAATAAATCCACAATACATCTGTTCACCTTTTATTTTCTATAGAACATAGAGTTATTTCCTTTATCTGAGGTAGGATTTTGTTTTAGTTTGCAGTTAGGGGGTACCAAAGATCAAAGTAGAACTGGCTACATGATAAGCAAGAGCTCTCCCACTCAACTTTATAAAGCTCACCCATGGCAGCCCTCCTTAAGAGCACACGTATGTTATAAACTAGTGGTTATAAGAAATTCACCCAGCATGACGTCCATCTGAAATTTTTTTACTCATTTTAAATAAGCATTAAAACTTAACTTATAAGACAGTTCTTAAATATCCTATATAGACTGCACTGAAAAAAAAAAAAAGAAAATAAAATGTAGGTTAATTTTGGTAAATAGGGCACAGTGGAGTAGATGCAGTTAACAGGGAAGCTAGGTGTGGAATTTCAATAGGAAAAGGGAGGGAATCTCACACTCACCCCTGTGGCTAAGATCTCCCCATCACGTTCATAAGCTAAAGCTGTAACTCCTTCAGTGTGGGGTTTGAAGACATATTTCAAATGTAACTCAGCATCTAAGACTTTCTTCCGTCCTGCAAAAACTGTAAGTCCTTTTGGATCAAAAAGTTCAAGAACTCGGACAACACCATCTTGGAATCCTACTACGATCTGTGCTGCAGAAACGCTTACCTGGGAAAACAATCAGACACCCGAGACCTGTATTTAGTTAAGTAATTGAAGCACACATAAAAATCAGCCCACATCTTGCCTTCACTCGGGTAACTTAGCGTTGGCTGGCCTTTTCAACTCTTGGTTCAGTGTTATGGCCGTCTCCATCAATTCCAGGCCATTTACCTATTATGACCACACTCAGGGTAATCTACGATAATTCAAGCTTCCAATGAGCAAACATGGCAGCATGCCTGCCTCCCGTGTAGGAGGCACCTGCCACCAGTAGTTTGAGGTGAATGCAAATAGACTGTCACCTATTAACATGTAGGTAAGTATAAAAGATGATTAGCATGGATCCATAGGCAAGAAACACACAGCAAAGAAAGCTGGCTTAGCTTGAGGACTCCCCTAAGGCAAAGATGGTTGGAGCTGAGAGCAGAAGGGTGCTTGGTCAAGAACTAGGTACAAGAAGGTGAACAAGAACTGGATAGAGTGGAGAAGAACTGCTACCATGAGAACTGGAGGTAGAGACTGGGGGACACCAGGATGCAGGATATCTTACACATCCATTGAGAGTAGTATTTACCCAAACAATGGGAAGACAGGCCAGTGGCATTCCTGAACCATGTTCTCTGTGATTTCATTCCCTTATTCTTGTTGTTAATAAGAATTAATCTCTCCCAAAATAGTCCCGTGGTGTTTAAAAACCGTGGTTGCATGGAGATTTCCCAAGACAGAGCTTTGTCACGGATAGCACTAGGCAAAGCAACCCCATAAGAGTGACAGCATGAAGTAATTTCTGCAATATTTTAGGTGAAATAAACAACTTGAAATACTTATACTTCCAAAATTCTGAGCCAGAAAATAACTACATCCCCACAAGATATCACAGATTCAGTATATAGTCTCCAGTGTTTCTGATTAAAACAACAAACTTACTGATCGGGGTGCCCAAATGAGGGATGTGCCGCCTTGTTTGAATTTCATGTGAACCAAAGGGTTTTTACTAGCAAAATCATAGACACGAACAGAGCCTGCAGAAAAGAAGAAAAAAAGTTTTAAAAGAAACAGATTGTACATGGATTACTTCTTTTTAAAAAAAATCTCAGCTCACTTTTTATTGGAGAAAATTCAGTAACTCAGATCACCTGATAGCCTAACAGCCTTTTAAATTTGTATTTATTTTTTTTTCTTTTGAGTTATTTTTAGGTCAGCATACACGGTAACTGATTTCCTTGTGGCGTTTTCATACATGCTATGTTTTAGTTGAGTCTGCCCCCACACAAACATTGCCTGCCTGCCTCCATCTCCTGGCTCCGTCCTCACTGTATCTAACTGTCCCCAGGATTCCTCTTTCTACTTCCACACTCCATGTGTTCTGGGCTCTCTCCTCCCTCAGAGTCTCCTTCCCCTTATCTCAAGGGCCCTTTGCTAGTTTGATGAGAGGCACCGAGTTGTGACTGACAGACAGAACACATTCCTTTGCTGTCTACAAGGTTAGAAATATCTGCAACTTGAGAGGAGAGCGCAGTGATGGGGACAGGAAGGTGCACAAGCTGGTAGCAAAATGAATAGCACTTTCATGACTAATTTACAGTTAGGCCTCCATTCTGATCTCCAGCCATGCCTGCTGCAGGCTGTGCGCTTCCTCCTTCAAAATCCATCTTGCTTATTGTATTCCACAGGTTGCTTTTTCGGAAGAACATTCAAGCACCCTTAAGAGCCACACATTTTCAATTTGCATACAAACATGGCCAGATACATCCTTACTAAGAGTTGCCACCTAACAAGGCTAGAGAGATGGCTCAGAGAGTGAAGTGCCTGCCATACAAACATGAGGACTGAGTGTGAATCCCCAGCATCCATAAGAAGGCCAGGCGTGGTGAAATATGCCTGTAATTCCGGGAGGACCCCTGGAGCTGCTCAGCTGTCTAGTCTAACCATTTGGTGAACTCAAGTCTCAGTGAGAGACCCTTCTCAAAAAATAGAAAAGTAATAGAGGAAGATTCTTGATGTCACACACACACACACACGTACACCAGAACACGGCACATATACATGAACATGCATGGATGCACAACACAACACACGCCAAAACATATGTACACATACATGAACATGCATGCATTCACAACATAACACACACACACACACACACACACCGGAACACATATACATATACATAAACACAAGTGCGTGCACCACATAACACACACAGACACATGCACACACGCATGCACGTGCACATGCAGTTTGCGGCATAGTTTGTACTTACAGTCCAAGGCAGTTGTGGCCATTAGGTAAGTGAGAGGAGAAACGGCCAATGCTGCAATGGGTCCAGAGTGGAAAGAGAAGAGGCATTCTGGATCCTGGGTCTGAGAACAGTCAGAGAGCACACCAGGTCTCAAAGACAGCATAATATATAATTAAAGCCAACTGATAAGACAATAAATAAAATCCTGTAACACATGTGCCATTTTACTCAAAGAGAGGAAAGTATGGTAGATTAAAAAGAGCTCAGGGCTAGGAAAATAGGAAAACCAGATGGAGTCCTGCCTCTGAAGTTAATGACCGATTTTTACCTGGACCCCATCAGATGCCCCTTCCCGCCTGCTCAGCAGAGCCACTAAAAGGATCACATCAGGAAACAAAAATGAAGAATCCCTGTGTTTAGGAAATGCCTAATGTATGACGGCATAGTTCTGATTTTAACTTGATGGAAACAAAAGAAAGACGGATCGACTTTAAAGACTATCAAAGAATTTTTACTGTAACAGTTGGGAGAAAATAAGGAAAAATGGGCACTTACAATATTTGAAAAGCTAAGGTCAAGCTTCCATATGGCTCCATTGGCATCCTAAAAATTAAACAACTGATAATGTTTTTTCTCATTTTTAAATGTTAATCAAATTTTAATCATTCATTCTGTGATTTGGCTAAATGAGGGCCAGCAATAACACCCAGTGTTTACATATATTGTAAGGTGTAAATGAAATATATTAAGAATACCTTCTATGTATTTACAACAAAAACGTATGGTGAGCCAGGCAAAGCCATGAGGCTGTAACATGGGACATGCTGGTCCGAAGAAGCAGTTGTATTTCTATTCTCATTTTATGTCCTAGTACAGTCAGAAAGCCCAAACAAGAGTGCAGCCTACCTGAGCCAGCCAAAAGTTATTCCCAACTTCATTCATCTTGATCATTGAGAAGAGGTTGACACTCTTGTCTACATGAAGTTCATTAATAGGCTCTATCTCCAACAATCCGGTGTCATCTATAACATCAGCAGTGTCGATTGTCTCAAAGTCCCATATCTTACAAAATTAACAACAAAGTTATTTTATAACACAACGACGTGGTGCCCTTACTAGACACCAGAAGCTAACAAATACAAAGTGTCAAGTATGAGTTACTTCTTTTGGAGTTATTGGACAGTGAGGTTCCATAGACCCTCCAACATGACAGGTTATTGCCATTTCTCTTGACTGAACTCCAGAATTTGACGGTGAGACCCTGTTGCTGATAGTGCCGCATGCTTTCGTCACAGAACATGGCAAGATCATGTTGGTGCAGACCTGGAAGTTTCGTCCCTACTAGTTAGCTTTTATAGTGCTGAGAAGTATTATCCATGCTACTGGAGGAGAAAACTGATCATCCATCATATCTCAGCTACGAAGCCTGAGAGCTATAGAAATGACTGGCCTGGGAAGACGTGTTCATTGGTGTAGAAGTGGCGCAAACGTCATAGGGGTAACCAATCACTTTCAACTGGGCTTAAGTCCTACTCAACGAGATGAAACCTATACATGACGCCAATACCTGGCTAAGAGTCGATGACTAGACAGGTTATAGGCTCTAAGAGAGAGCCTACTATTATGCAGCTAAATAGACACAGTATTAAACAGACTTCCAATAACTTGTACTCATGGACCAGCTCATCTCTCAACCCTCGTCTGGAAAGCTTCTATTGACTTTTTGTGACCTAGAGCTGGCCAAGGTACAGAGAATAAGAGACTGAATAGCGCTCAGCCCTAAATGGAACACATTATCCATTTTCCCACTCCTTCTCAAAAGTTCAGGAATCATTGCAGAAGATGAGGCAGAAAAGGAGTAAGAGCTTGGGATGGTGGGGAACTATGAGGAAATATCTTCTGGGCAGAGGTGCTGCTGCACCCCTGAACTCACAAGCAGTTATGGCAACAGGTTTCACACCTTCCATCCCAGACCTCAGGAGGCTGAGGCCGGTAGACCTCTTGAGAGTTCAAGGCCAGCCTGGTTTACATAGTGAGTTCTAGGCTAAGTCCAGAATCTTCAATCTTTAGAAAAATGCCCAGCCGCGGGCCCTGTGAAAGGATGTGCTCCCACTCTTTATCTGGTGCTGATATGGGCTTTCATTTTCTGACTCTCCTACGCCAATACCCGAAGCACAAGAGCAAGAGCTCCCTTCAGAATATTTCACTTCATCTTGACAAGACTGCAGATATTTACCACCTGAGGAGCGTAATTGAAAATGAACCGATCTTGAAAATAAGGAACCGCAGAGACCACCACCCCCACCCCCCACCCCCACCCCCGCCTTTCAAAAAAGCACCTTATAAGCCAAAACCTCGTAGATGGTCTCAGGCCTTGGATGGCGTGCTGTGGCCTTACCCTAACGCTGCCGTCTGAGCCGGCAGTGATTACTTCCCCTTCATCCAGCATTATCTGGTTAATGGAACCGTTGTGACAAGACTTCATGCCAGTGCGACAGAGCTCCACCTTGATGAGGCTGCCTTCCCAAAGCAACAGGTTGCCCCATTCAGACCCCGAGAGAACCTGGCAGGTAGCAAGGAAGAAATATGCGTAAAGATTAAATGCCTCAAACATGGGAGCGTTAACGTTTAGATTCTTTTTATTGGCTGTGAAAATCATAGCTTGGGCATAGAAGGAAAGAAAATGAAGAAATAAAAACCCATCACCACAGATACGGCCTCCAGTTACACTTTTCGCACTACGCTGCCTCCTAACACCCACAACTAGGCGGGGTGTTAGCGGTTTCTTTGTGCATGCTCGTAGTAGATTTCTTCAGACGTATCTTAAGGGAGGGACTCGGGAGTTGAATGACTGGCTCAAAGCTGGGCATTTAAAGTCTTCCAAAGATGAGATTGCATTTCTAAGTGTAGAGATATCTGCTCCACTACTAAGCTGAGCAGATTACAGCTCAAGTTTCAAACAAGTAAAGTATTTGGGACTGCCCCCAAAATTAATCAACAGTTCCCAAAGTCCATGCCATCAAACACTGACTCTTAGAGTCCTTAATAAGTGCTATAATAAGTAATATTTATGGTGTATGCCTGAATACTTATTAGCATTGGTGTTTAACACCCCGGGCCACATGCCCTAGGTACACTGCTCAGCAGCGCCATATGCAGCGGGTGCTCTGTTTTCCCGAACTCCAGCTTTGTTCTCACTCAGAGAAAACTGAAGCACCAACGGTTAAATAACTTACCCCCAAACTTCCCAAGACGCTGGCTTAAGCGCTGTTTCTCAAAAGTCTCTGCTCTGACCACACTCTCTCAGAAGCAGGAGGCCGAAGAAACTGGCAAGCACACTTCTTTTCTCTGGGATCCCTGTGCGTCTTTTGACTTAAGAAAGTCTTCTTTCCACAGACCCCCAGGGTGGACTGATCCACAGCGGGGAACCCTTTCCTTCTCATCGGCAGGAACTGACGATTTTTAGTTCGGCCTTAACTTCACTGCCTACGTCTTTCCTTCTGACGATTTTTAGCTCAGCCTTACCCTCGCTTGCCTATGTGACCTGCTGGGCCTCCGCTCGCTTTAGCAGAGTCTTCAACTTGATTTTTTTTTTTTTAATACAAGTGTTTTCACTGATGAATACTAATTGTGCACATCTATGAGGTGCAGTGTGATAACTCGATTCATGTACAGGATGCATGATGGACATATCAGGGTTATTAGCATTCCCTTCTCCTTAGACATCCATCATGTTTGTGCTGGGAAGCTTTGGATACCTGTCTCCACTTCCTCGTTACATGTTCAAGACCTGGCTGTAAACCAGACAGACACCCACTGTGGTAGAACACATTAGAACTTAGTCCTTCGGTGAAGTTGTACTTTGGCACCCGCTGTCCAATCGCCCTCCGTCCCCCTTCCCTTTGCTAGCCTCCGGACACCACAGAGGCTTGGCCAGTCATTCATGTGAAATTAACTGTTCGATGACTAACGACACCCAAAGTTATAAGAACCTGCAAGGCTTTCTTTTCTGAAATGTCAGCTACACCCAGCTCTTTGCCACCAAGGCTTTCTTTTCTGAAATGTCGGCTACACCCAGCTCTTTGCCACTGGTCCTCAGAGCAGGTCGCTCTCCCCCACGTCAGCTCCTTTATTCAGGTGGTTGTAATGATTTCTTCCTTCCCAGTTCATCAGCTTGATTCCAGGTTCCCCTCCTGTCAACCCTCCCGGAATTCTATGACCAAATGGATCTACTGTCCTTCCCACTTAGGACGTTGTTCTTCCAACACACACAGTAATTCTGCCTTGGCTGTTTGATGCCTCACACACACGAGGGGCCAAACTCAACTCAAAGTGTCCGCCCTCTCTATCTTAATCCGATCCACCTTCTAAATACCTGATATTCATTCCTAGTCCGAAACGTTTCCTCCTGTGGTCTTATCGTTTAAAATGGCCACACAGACTCCCCTGGGCTTTCAGAGACACAGCTCACACCATGCTTTAAAAGAAACTCACGGTGATGTGTGCCTTAACACAGCCTTCTGAATTTGAAGAATTTGTATAGATTTTAAATACAACCAGTACCTGAGGCTCTTTGGTGCGGGAGAAGGAGGGAAGTGGTATATGTATACGTAGGCGCCTGTGTGCTTGGAAGCGAGCGTGGCGGCCAGAGGTTAACATCAGCATCTTCCTTCACAGCCTTATTATTAGTGTTGTGATTTTGTCAAGAGTCCCTCACTGGACCCAATGCTTGCTAATTCTGCTAGACTGACTAGCCTGGATGGTTTTTTTATATATATATATAATTATTATCATTATTTCCTCCTATACACCATACTTTTAATTGAAACTATGCCATCACTTTAATGAACAGATAATTTGATTTCTTAAAGTGATATTTGTGTGCTGGAATTTTCTTGTAAGAGACATGATCACAAGTAACGCAGGATAACTTATTCCATCTAATAGGAAACCCAGTAAGATAGCAAAGGGGAATGGATCCCAGTTAACTGTCATTTTAGGGAAAAAAAAAAAAAAAGCCCATAAAATCTGTAAGAGCAAGAGAAAAGTGAACTAATAATGTCAGAAAATCAACTGACAAATTATTCTACGGTGTTGTAGATACAGCTAGGAAATGACCTCATTTTCCCATGGTGTCCTGACACGAAATCAAGACACAAGCTTGATTAAAGCCCTGACTATGTGAATCCCTTGGAACGTCATGACCCAAAGGGAAAGAGAAATCATTACAATTCCACGACATCATTAAAGGTAACAAGTACGTCACTGTGTTAACAGAAGAGAAGGTCTCATACCCTCATGTACATATGCTATGAAGCAAAACCAGGAAATGGCTTTCATACGTATGGACTATGAAAACTTTAGGGGAAGGAGGTGGCCACCGCACTCAGCATTACAGTAGCTGATTGTCTCATTGACGATCCATGGACATGTGGCTCATTTCAGGACGGCAGGCTTTCATCTGTGACAACAGTCCAGTGACTGAGGAGCCACAGGCATGCTCGCTCACCTTCCCATCTGGAAGCTCCGCATAGCCCTCGATGTCACTAGTGGATGTTTTGCCAAATCGCCCCAGTGATCCTTGCAGCTTGAGACCAGTGAATGTAAAAGCCATCTCCCAGAACCTGCAAACAAGAGAGAAGGCGGTCAGAAACATTGATCAGTGTGGCTTCTTCTTATGTCCATCAGCCCCGGATGCACACTCACGTGGAGGAGCTTCAGTGATTCGTCTTGACACATAGTGCCTTCTAATCCCTGTTAGGCAACATGGATTCAACACTGGAGGGGAAAAGTCCCCTGTCTTTGGGAGACCTGAATTTTGAATTATGCTGTCTGCTGCAGCAGTTACCAGCCATAAGCGAAATTCTTGATTAGATTGAAAGTAGTCAATGTGAAATAAAAGTAACAAGTAAGAAAGACAACAGAGGGTCTACATCATTCCATTCCAGAAGCAGAACGAGGTGCGAGTGGGACCTGGAGCCACAGGTTTGAGGTCAGGAGTAGACAGCGCTCATCCAGGAATGGCTGTGAGGATTCTTGTGCCACCATTAAGACTTAAGAAACTTAAGAAACTTCGCTGTGATCCGAAAGCTCACCGTGGCTTTGTAAACCCCTACTTTGTAAGGAGTTACTGAGATGCTATGAAATTTGCTTTAAGTGGAGCCTATAAGATGGCTGCGCTCAACTTAAAAGCCCTTCTTTTATCTATACTGTTTTTGAAGATCATTCCCCTACATCAAAACTTAAAAGGTACACTGTAAGAGAAAAGGGGAGAAGGAGCAAATGTGAGGGAGGGAGAAAAGGTGAACCACTGGTTAACTAGAAAAACAACACATGTAGAGATAGAGAGGTGGCTCAGCAGTTAACAGCATTCTCTGCTCTTTCTAGAAGATCTGAGTTTGGGTCCCAGCACACACAGTACCTACCTTACACAGTATCTGTAACCCCAGTTCCAGGACATTCAAAGTCCTCTTCTGGCATCCACAGATACAACGTGCATGTATTACACATGTATGCATACAGACAAAACATTCATAAACATAAAATAAAAATAAGTATTTTTAAAAACTTTCTGAAATCTTCCTAACTTTGAAAAAAATTCAATTTTAATGATAGCAAAAATTATCTCTACATCTTTGGTCCTTTTCAAAATGTCCCTTAAAATATCTACTAGTTCCTTGTTGGGTACCAGACTTACTTGATGTGGCCGGATCCTGATGTAGTTAACTGTTCATCATTATCAGGATTGAAAGTGACCTTAAAGACATCCTGAGAAAATGCTTTTGTCCTCAGTATAGGCTGCTCTTCCTTCCAGTCCCAGATAGTTATTGTGAAGTCAGGATGACAACCGACAGAAGCCAGCAAGTTCCCCTCGTTGTTAAAGTCTACATAAGCATAGGCCTTCTCTGTCCCATCTGTAAGGATGAATGGGAGTCTGAGAAACAAGATAGAAGCTCAGACCAGACGGGAAGCACCTGTCATCCCAGCACTGGAAGGCTGTGGATGGAAAACAAGATCAAGCCCAGCCAATGCTACAAATCTTAGGTCCCAAAATGATAACAGAGAGGGAAGATGGTGGAGGAGAAGGAGGAAGAAGAGAAAGAAGAGGAAGAGGAGGAGGAAAAGGAAGAGGAGAAAGAGGAGGAGGAGGAGGAGGAGGAGGAAGAGGAGGGAGAAGAGGAAGAGGAGGAGGAACAAGAGGAAGAGGAGGAGAAAGAGAAGGAGGAGGAGGAAGAAGAGGAGGAGGAGAGAGATCAGTGTGAATGTAAAAATGCCAAGAATCTAAGAGAGTGCTGGGGAGACAGTCCAACAGGTAACCCAGCCAGTGTATAAGCACTCAGGTTCAGGTGTTATTCTAACGCTATAGGGTGGGAGGAGGCACAGAGACAGGTGATCCCAGTGGCTTCTGGCCAGCAGCATAGCTGAAGTGGCACATTCTAGCTGTAGTGAAAGGCTCTGCATCATATAATTAGGTGAAGAGCAACAGAGGAAACGCTCAACATCAAGCCCTGGACCCCACAAACACATGCACAGGCAAACGCCTCTCACACATATTGCCTGGGCAGGGATGTGCATACATACCATACATACACAAACCTGCCAGCATAGCACATATACAGAAATCTCAAAGAGTAATCCTAAACATCTTTCATCACACTTTCCTTTAGAATGGCCTGTATGATTAGAAATCATAATTGTGTTTTCCCAAAGAAAAACCTGCTGCATATATTCCATCTTGCGGAAGAAAGGGAGCCACCCACAGAGAGCATTCAGGTCTGCAACTTTAAATTTGTCCACTGAAAAACTCCCAGAGTTAAAAAACAAACAAACAAAGAAAAAAAACGGACTCCCCAAATCAGTTACCCAGACAGCAGAACAGTAAGACAATGGAGATGGTTAATGTCACCTGTCACCTTCGCTAGTTAGGAACACCCAGTTATTCAAATAGACAGTAGGGAAGAAGCTTTTGTGAAGCTATCAGCAGCATGACTGATAGCTCTGATCAGCTGACTTTAAGGATTGTATCCTTGAGAGTCCAGGTAGACTTTATCCAATCAGCTTCAAGGTCTTAGAAGTAACACTGAAGATTCGCTGAAGAAATAACACAGCCTGGAGAATGCCCAGGAACCCCTTCTGTGGAAACAGCGGCCGGGGGGGGGGGGGGGGGGGGGGGGAGCTGATCCACAATTTCTAAACTTACTAGCCTAGGCAACTATAAACCAATTTCATGAAATAAATTTCCTTTCTACCTACTTTTGCTTCTCTGCTGAACCTTGGTTAAGTCTGTAACCTTGGTCACCTTCAGGACGTTAGCCTCGTACATGCGCTGCTCCAAAGATCTTGATGGACTCACCTCGCAAGATTCTGTAAGGCTTCAGGGAAGGATACTCATAGATGATAATCTTTGGGAAACTTCCTTTTTCGGCAACTGCGAAGTAAGTTTTCTTTGGATGGACCTAGAAAAACAGAGTCTCACTAAAATATTCAAAGGAAAACTTCACTTTTATCCATGCAGTACTTAGTGGCTGCTGCTGTGTAACTGGCTAACTAGACTCCACTTCAATCTAAAATTCAAAAAATGTGCATGTGATAAACACTTGATGATGGATATGATTTGAACTAAAAACTAAAATTAATTTTCAAAAATGAAGACTTAGCTTTCTTAAGAAAATCATTTTAATGCTGCGAGTATTAAATTTGTAGTGAGAATGAAGGCTTTAGTTTTTGGTGTGTGTCAGAACCGCTTGAAAGCTTCATCCAAATGCAGATTTCCAGCCCCAAACCCAGGGTTTCTGAATTCACATTTGCATTTCTAACAAACACTATGCTTCTGCTGGCCTGGATGGCTGTGTAAGAACAGCAAAGTAGGACAGGATCCCAAACCCCTGTATAAGTCACTCTAAATGGTAGAAATATTCCTAAAATACATGTTTCTGTTCCATTTTCTCCCTGAAAGACTGGGTTGCTTGTGACAGACGGAATTTATTTGCCTAACTATTCTTAAGAGTTAGAAATCGCCGGGCAGTGGTGGCACACGCCTTTAATCCCAGCACTTGGGAGGCAGAGAAAGGAGGATTTCTGAGTTTGAGGCCAGCCTGGTCTACAGAGTGAAGTCCTGGGACAGCCAGGGCTATACAGAGAAACCCTGTCTCGGAAAAAAAAAAAAAAAAAAAAAAAAGAGTTAAAAATCCAGAACTGTAACTGTGCGACATCTATCAAGGGTTTTTGTGAGCATCATCCCATGAGAGAAGCTGATGGCCTGACTTCCTGCCGACACTGCCTTTTATCCTGTGGCGACACATCCTTATGAAAATATCTCTTTCTTTCTAAAAGACTGAAACTTTTGTGGGACCTCACAGCCTAGTTTAACCTGCCTTTAAGATAATAACTCAACAACTAACCTTACTGCCTTGGATTTCCTGCATCATCAGTTTTTTTTAACTACACTGATGCACAGCTGTAATCTTGATTTATGTACAGAGAAGTGAGATAGAAAGATAGATAAATAGATAGATAGATAGATAGATAGATAGATAGATAGATAGATAGAAAGAAAGATAGATAGATAGACGACAGACAGACAGACAGACAGACAGACAAATAGATTTCCTCTCTGTTCAAGAAGCTAAGGCAGGAGGATCCCAGGTTTAAAGCCAGCCTGGGCTCTATACTGACTTCAAGACCAGCTTGGGCTTCATTAAAAAGAAATAAAGAACACTTTAAGGAAAGAGAAAGAAAAAGGCTTAGAATAAAGATGGCTGTGCATCTCACGTGACCCTACAACACCCTGCATACCACTGGCCTCTAACTGCCACTGTGGCAACCACAGAAAAACACAAATAGGGATTCCCCACCGCCGGGTCACTAAATGTCGGCATACCCCAATAGCACCAATCCCCTGGCCACTGCTGCTCTGCAGGTATATTTGTATCTTGCTTTTAAAATCCAGCAGGACCATTTGGTTCCCAGCAATGTACAACAAAGTGTTGCTGTCCAGAAGTTGTAGGTTGGCTCGCTTTCTGCAGTCGTAACCAAAAGAATGGCTGGGGCAAGGCTGCTAAGGAAAACAGTGAGACAGAACAGCCGATGGGGAGCGGAGGCGCCACTAAAACGACTGAGCCTATTCTTAGAACCGATACTCTATTTCACTAATGATCTGAAATCAACCAAGCTGAACTTTACCCTGAAACTCGGAATTTTTCTATGGATTTCAGACACAGTTTCACTTCTAAAGTAAGTAAAAACCCTCATATGGAGACTTAAGTTTTCTACTTGAATTTTTGGGAAGAAACTCTTGAGATCTGGGGACAAGCAGATTAGTTAGTGTTAGCCTTTCTAAATGGGGATCATTTTCCTCTGTATCCTGAAAACATGAGACAAAGGCCACCTCTTCACCTTCATAGCTGCCAGTCAAGTTTGTTGAAATCATAGTAAAAATAATTTTATTATTGTTTATATGGGGGGGGGCGCATGTGTATGCATGTGCGTGTGTATGTGCGTGTGCGTGCGTGCGTGCATGTGTAAGTGCGTGTGTGTGCGTGCTTGCGTGCGTGTGTGCATGTGCACGTGCTTGCTTGTGTGCGTGCATGTATGTGTGCGTGTACGTGCGTGTGCGTGCTTGTGTGTGCATGTGCGTGTGCGTGTGCATGAGAGAGAGAGAGAGAAAGAGAGAGAGAGAAGGGGAAAAAGATTTCTCTTCTTCCATCTTGGGCCCCAGAGACTCAATTCAGGTCATCAGGCTTGTGTGGCAAGTGTTTTTAACTCACTGATCCACCCTCTAAAAGTATTTTCTAGGCCTCTTCCTTGAAGACGAAAGATATTTAAAATTCTGGGGTGGTGAGGCAGCTAGCTGGCTCACTGGGTAAAGGCACTTGCTGCCAAGACTGACAACCTGGGTTTCATCCCTAGAACTAAGGTACTGGATAAAAAGGGCAGACTCCTGAAAGCTGTCCTCTGACATGCCCTGACACACATGGGAACACACACATACACGCTTACATACATAATAAATGTAAAAAGCAAATGTAAAGAAAATCTGACATTTGTGGAAATCTAATACAAAATTTTATAACATGCCTACTGTATTAAGTTCAAATTAAAACTTAATTAATGTAAACAGATTATTTAAATCCACTAATATAGGACACATAAAAATATACAAATTTTTCTAAGGCTTTTTTTACTACATTTCTGGATAAGCAAATATATGTATGTGTGTATGCATGTATGTGTATGTATGTATATATGTATGTATGTGTTTATGTCATAGAGTAAAATTGCATTAATTCAAAATAGAAGTTTAAAGATCTAGGTTACATAAGATCTTATTTGTACAGTTCAGCTCAAATTTAAAAACACAAGACATAAAATAACAATCTAAATGAGAGCAACCTATGAGAACCGTTAGCATCTCAGTGCTGCTTCAGCAGACAGAGTCTTTACAAGAACCTGTTGATCATCAAGGTTTAAGGGTGAATCTATTTCTTGAGACTTTGTTTGGTTGGGGGGGGTGGGAGTGAAGAACTATGATTTTGGAGGATCCACTTTATTTGTAAGAAAATTTCTTGTGTCCAAAAGACAGAAAAGTTAAGAAGGCGAAATTCCAGATTAGAAAGTAATTTGGGGCAAACTAGTTTAGTCACACCTAGGCTTGAAACAGAGTTCAAAGCTGTATTCAGAAAACATGCACCCTTCTCTCCAAACTACACCTTTCCAGCGAGGCCAGGCGCAGCGTGGGCTGACAACAGCCGCTATTCGCAGCCAGCTCGCTGAGACTGTCCCTCAGTTACCCTCTCATAGACCTCACATACAGTCAGCAAGCACAAGCGCTCTCCTGAGTCAGCCCTACGTTTGCCTGTCTTCACAGACCAATCAAAACTTGCTGCAGTGTGACCTCTCTCCCCAGAGTCACCTCAGTTAACTCTTCTGGTGCGTGATGGGAAAGCATCCGCCTTGACAATGGCACCATCAGTGCCTCGAGAAAGGAAAGGCAACAATATCACTAGACAGGCATGGGCAGAGGGGGGGCCAGCCTGGGACACGAGGAACATGTCAGTGAGAAGCTCTGCAGACTCTTGCAAGAACCACATCTCAGTGAACTACAGTCTGGTCCATCTGTGCGAAGAGGATTCCCCAAACAATCATTTCTTCTTACGGTGGCATCGAACAACAGCTTCGTTTAAATTAGGATCGATGGCACCCACCACATTTCTTACAATTTCCTAAGACAGAGGTTGGTAAACTTGTGAGGCAAGAAGATACCTTAGCTCAGCAGTTCTCAACCCCAAGTCGAGACCCTGAGTGTGGGAGAGTCACACAATAGATATTTACATGATTCACAGCAGCCACAAAACTACAGTTATGAAGTAACAACCAAATAACTTTGTGATTGCAGGTCACCACCACATGAAGAACCACT
This sequence comes from Montemys delectorum, assembly GCA_019843815.1. Lineage (NCBI taxonomy): Eukaryota > Metazoa > Chordata > Mammalia > Rodentia > Muridae > Montemys > Montemys delectorum. The sequence goes on from JADRCD010213514.1 coordinate 26,534, forward strand.
GTATTAAAGGGTTGACGCTTTAGGAAGGTTCACAACCATTGCCTTAGGCTTTCTAGACAAAAATGGTCTCAATCACAACCACTTCAACAGCCACAGACAGAAAGTAATGGGATGTGCCTGGGCTGCAATAAAACTTGATTGACACAAACAGGCTGGAGGCCACATTTGCTCCAGGGGCTGTAGTTTGCCAATCCCTGACCTAGGAAATGAAACCTTCCCCACATTATAAATGTATAGCTGGAGTGGATACTTGAGGGTGAGAAAATAAAGCGGGATCTTGTCTTCTGAAGTCACATGCGGTATGGAAATAAGCTCCAGGTAATCGTAATAGAAGTTCTCCGAGAGCTTCTTCTTCACATCGACTTCTGGCTGTTCCTCAACTTGAACAGGAGGCTCCTGGGAAGCTAAAACATGAAAACACGTCATCGAAAAAGAGGACGCGTTGAACCCTAAAATCATATTTCACAAAGGGAGGAAGACGATGCAGCGCCGTGCCAGAGGTTAAGAGCAACCCACTGGCCGGAACCCATGCCCCACGCTGCTAAACAGGAGGAAGAGCCCAGGGTGTGCGGGTCAGAGGAGCGAGAGGAACATGCTGGCCACAGGGGGCTTGGAGAACTCCTAACTAAGCTGAGGCGCGGCCAATGCCTGGATCACTTTATCCCCAGATCAAATACGAGACTTCTCCACGTGGTCCTCAGAAACAGAATGCAGACCCCGCCCTGAGGGCGGCTACTTTCTGTACATAACCTGGGTCCACGTCTTGCGCGTTTTGTTTCCTCGATCTATAAACAGCAATTTAACTTGTCTGAGCAACTTGCCTTTAAAAACAGTGACAGTTACTGAGAGAGGGTTAACCACGCTTACGTGCGGGAGTCTGGAAGTACTCTTGAGATGAATGGGAGCTTTCTTCCATGTCTTCCAAGTCCAAGTCATCGTCCAAATATGACTCTTCCCCGTCAGTAATTAGGTCATCCGTGGCGTCTTCAGAGGCTTCGTGTATAGATATTAAAAACCATTTGTTTTAGTTTAAAATCTCACAAGATCTTAGTTAGATTTTTTTTTTAATTTCCAAAGCAACTAAAACTTTCATTTATGCTTTAAACATAATGATGTTTTTATATTCGAACTTTCCTAGAACATACTTTGTCTTAAACTTCTTTTTTTTTTATTGTGAAATTTTATTTTATTTTATTTTTGGTCATTTAAATATTTCATCACCCCTCCCCC
>JADRCD010213515.1:0-16296 GCA_019843815.1 Montemys delectorum
GTGTGTGTGTGTGTGTGTGTGTGTGTGTGTGTGTGTGTGTGTGTATGTTTGTGAAGATCAAAGGTCAATGCCTGACATCGTCCTCAATTTCTCTCCACCTTATTTGTTAAGATAGGGTCTCTCCCTGAGATTTGTCCAGACTGGCTGACAGGGAGACCCAGGGATCCGTTGCCTCTGCCTATCAAGTCCTGGGAGTGTAGGCATGGACTCCTCACAGTCTCATGGCAAGCACTTTACACACTAGGTTATCTCATCAGCCTGACACTTCACAGCATGGTGTGATCGGGGTTGTTGGCTCAGCTTCTGGGAATCTGACCTGCCACTTACAGAAAGGGATGAGTCGGCTAACTTCCCAGCGAGCCGAGTCACAGGCAGTCTTCTGGGGTTCACCGTGAACTTGCTTTCAGTCTCTCACCTGTGCGCAGAAACACCAGCCATGCCAGGATGCCGAGCACTTTAGTTAAGTGGTAGCTCTGAGATGATCAAGGGTGTGTCTGGTTTTCTTCAGATCTGGATGCCCAGCACCCAGGAGAATAACTGCATATTCATATTTGAGATTGAGTGAATGAATACATGAACAAAATCAAAGATTAGTGAATAAGAATCAATGGTGGACTAGCACAAATGGTTTTGAGCACATGAGCTGACAAATGCATTTCTATTCCAACATATATATATATATATAATATATATATATATATATCACATACAATAATATTTTAACTTATTGATCCTTTCCCTTTCCTTTTTATTTCTTTTTCTCTCCCCTACTTTTGTTCCCTTTTCATTAATGTTTCATTATATAGCCCAGGCTGGTCCCAAATAATCCCCTGCCTCAGTCTCCAGAGGGCTAGGATTACAGGCATGTACCACCACACCTGGAGTAACACATCCTTTCAACAAACCTAGGATGATTGGAGTAAGGAAAAGATCAGCAAACTATTGTGTATTACCTCCTTTGCAGTGCTAAGCAGGTACTGTCCCATTTGCTGGATGAGGAAATAGAGGCCTCAAATGGTGAAATCATTTGCCTAAGGTGCCAGAGAGGAAGAGAGAGGTAAGTGGTTTTCGACACAGGGCTACCGTATCAGAATTGTCTTAAGGAAGGAATAACTGGTCATTACATTATGGCGCCACTGCGCCAGTGTTTGGGGAATTTGGACAGCTTACACACGATGCTGGAAAAGAGTTTAGCATGATTTCTTTTTATGGGAAGATTTTCGAATTTGGAGATTCAGATCAGATTAAGTAGGTGAAAGTGCTTTTTCAGGCTGCTTGGCTTGATGCTAAAACACGAAAAAATATTAAAAAAAATTTGTCCTGGATCCAAATCCCATATAAATATATTAATTTTTTTTTTTTTTTTTTTGCCACGAGCTCACAGAAGCAAGAAATAAATCACCGTGCTTCTAAACCAGGCAGTGGCTGCGAGCGAGCCTGGTGTTTGATGAGGTCTCTGAGGGCTCCTGTTTTCCTTCCAGCTCCCCAGCACACAGCTGTCTGTGCTTGGCTAAGTCACACCAACTCTCCTGACCTCACTTCCACTGCTGTCCCAATTAAGAGCTCCTTAAAACAGTCATTATTTTATTTTCAGTTGTTTATGTTTGTGTATATGCGCGTGTGTATGGAGGCCAGACGGGGAGTTGGAATTACAGAGTGAGCCATCTTCCACGTGGGTGCTAGGAAACGAACTCAGGTCCTCTGCCAGAGCAGCAACTGCTGAGCCATCTCTCAGCTCCTCCAACATGATGTTAATAACCCTTGCTTTGCTCACTCCTCCAATAGCATCAGAATCAGGAGAAGTCATGGCATTAAAATATGGCACAATTTGCAGCCGATGAAGGATGGTCCTGTATTCTATAATTATGAAATTTGACCCCCTCTCTTACCTAATTATACTAATTAATCTAATTTTCACCTCTAGGGGAAGACAAGTATTTCTTTTTTTCCCTGAGACAGGGTCATGTGTGGCTCAGCCTGGCCTTGAACTCAGTGCGTAGCTGAAGATGGTCTTGAACCCCTGTTCCTCCTGCTCCTCTTCTTAAGTGCTAAGATGACAGGAGTGCACTTCTACACCCACTTTAGCATGATGATAGAAACCAGGGATTTATGCATCTCAGGCAGGTATTCTGCCAACCAAGCTACATTTGTAGTCCATCTCTTTAGAACTTCATTTTCTTTAAGTTCAACGGGATTTTACCTGTGTCATTTGTGAAGATTTCCCCAGTTTCCTCCTTTCTATTTTATTTTAGCTCTAAGAAGATTTACTATTTTTTTTCTCTCTAAGGTTTCTCATCTCCAGATTCACCTCAGAGGGCTCAGAGAGACCTGAGACGACAACACCCCCCCCCACCCCTGGGTCCTACTCATTTTAGGGTTGGCCCCAGTTATAAAGTGTAATTATGGCGCCTTCTTGCCTGATGCCAGAGACAAGTCTGAGGAGGCCTCTCGGACATTCCTGTGCATTCCATGGGCCTGTAAGTAATTGCAGTGCTGGTGATGAGCAAGTCCTTCAGAAGGCCTCCGCTGCTGGGGCCTTGGTTTCTGTAATGCGTACATACCCCCATGAATTTAATTACCACCGTTTTGGTGCCTGACAAATACGCTTCACTTATAACCCTTATATTTATGTTTGCATAGGACTGGAGGCTGTGTGTGTTGTAACCACTACACCCCAGACATGCTCGAAAACAGCCCTTCTGAACTCACACTGAGTATTTGGTTTAATGACCCGTAGCGTGTGATATTCTTTTCTTGGTTGGGAAACTTTTTTTTTTTTTTTTCAAGTACTGTTCTCTCCAAACCCCTTTCTTCTCCCTTCCTGCCTCTCTCGAAATTTTATAATGCCGCTGCGTTTCCTCTGGAAAGATTAGGTAAGAGGGAACACGTGTGTGAAGTCCGGGGCCGATTCCCAGGTGCTGCAGGCTGGTGAGCCAGAGGCCAAAGGCCAAATGACTTCAGCACCTGACCAGAGGGTGTGGATCTCATTATAGCTGCAGGGTCTGGGGAGCGAATGGGTGGCTGAAAGAGCCAGCGGCCTTGCTGGATGCCCCGTCAACATTTTGTGCAAAAGCAGGTCTTCAGTGTGGCCAGTAAGTCATTCCAAACTAATTTCATCTCGGCAGAAAGCCCCTCCTCCCGCCCCCGCCCACAACCCTTTCCCCTCACACAGTGATTCCTGGACTTGGAGGGAGATCATCTTCTTCAATCTTTCTTTTATAGTAAGTAGGCTGTTGTTACTTTTCTCACTGCAGCGAGAAGTATATGACAAAAGGACCTTGGGGAAGAAAGGGAACTTCATAGTTTGAAGGTCCAGTCCGTCATGGCGAGGAAGACTGGTGATATCAGCATGCATCCGCTGAAGTCTGGACGTAGCGAGAAAAGCGTGTCGGAGAGCAACTCACTTCCCCTCCTTATTCAACTCTTGATCCCAGCCCATAGGCCCGTGCTACCCACACTCGTCTTCCCAAGGTCTTCCCACTTCAGTTACCCTAGAAACTCCCTCACAGACATGGCCAGGGCTTGCCTTCTCTGTGATTCTAGATCTGCCAAATCGATAATCAGCATTAACCATCCCAAATGGTCCTTGGAGAGTTCCCTTAGGTCTCAGAATCAGCCAGAGTACTTCGGTTCGGTCTGCGTGCTCTCTCGTGAGTCGACGGATGATGAGTCATGGATGCGGGACACAGGTCTTCCTGTCCTCTGGTCTGAGCCCTTGGTCCATGTTTTGTGGGACACTGCTTGATCTTCAAGCTATAGTCGTGGCCTTTAAAGAATGTATTGAAAACTGGAGAGCTGCAGCTCACACAGATAAACACTTTCGTAGCCATGGTCAGTGTACCTTGCAGTGGAATGGTAGAGCAGCACGGTAGGGTGTGAAGCTGAGGCAGGCTGGTCGGTCTACTCAGAGAACAACCAAAGGGAAATGTAGATGGAGGCTCTAGGAACACCTGGCCTCCAAGGTTCAGAGCTCCGAGCAACAGGACGCCAAGTGGCAGGGAGACGCTGCGCAACCCACCCACGCAGGCAGACGTGAGAGAGGATTTGGTCTCACAGGGCAGGAACGCAATGCTCCTGTGCAAGTCTAAGGTGGCCGCTTCTTGGCCCAGGGGTGGAGATGAACGGAAGGTTTTCAGTTAGGCAAGGGGGAGGAGACAATGAAGATAACTTATTTTGGTCAATGGCATCATCATCATCAGAGACAGCATCAGCTTGGATCTTTGGAAAGGCTTTCAGCATAGGTCACACAGAACATCTCACTCTACGAGCGCTCCGTTCTCGTGGGGTCTGCAGCAAAAGGCTTGAGAATGCTTGAAATCGTTGCTTCCTGTCATCTTGAGAGAGGTTTGTTCTGCTGGTTCGTTTGCAGCCGGAGAGTCAAGGGCAGCTAGGATTCTCCCTAGTTAGAAGGGTAAGTCAGAGGTGAGGAAAGAGAGACAGCTACCCCAGAGGGCAGGAGTGATCTAGTGAGTGGCATGAGCCTGCTGGCTGCCTCTAACCTGATCTCACTCATTCTAGGACTGACTCGATTGTTCCAAGTTGTGAAGTTCTTGGGCTGCACTTTATAGGTTCAGGAAGGTCTGCCTAGCTGCCTGCCGGCTTGTGTGAGAATTCAGTGTGAGCATGGCATAAACAGTACAGGGGGGGGGGGGGGGGGGGGACACATGTTCTTCTAAGTTGTCACCTGCTTCTGCCTTGCCTTTTGGAGCCTCCTTTGGATTGTCTCCTCAGTTTTGGTTTTGTTTTGTCTTCCATTTCAGGAGGAGAAATGCAGCCGGCTGGAGGAGGGTCCTGTTGAGCTGATTACCATGAGCCGCCCTAAACCAGAACTGATCAAGCTCTGCTGGCAGAGTCTTTAGAACTTGGGTGGCCCCATTCGAAGCTGAAAAAAAAATCAACAAAAGGGCAAGGGTGGAGAGATTTCATGCACATCCTTGAATAAAGGAGTGATGGTTTTCAAACTCTATTTTTTGATACATTTTCTAAATTTTGATGACATCTCTGGCTTAAGCCCTGAAAGTTTGTGACATTCTCTGATCAAGCATTTTCTTTGGAGATTGGCTTGATTATGGGCTTGGGTCCTGAGTGATTTTTTTAAACATAAGAAATCAGCTCATCTAGTACTCAATAAAATACTCCTTTCCAAAGGAAGAGCCCTGTGCTGGAAGCTGTTGTAGCTTGGAGAAAGAGAACAGGGCACTGTACTCAGGGAAACTCCAGGTTTATGGAGGCAGACAATAATTCAGAACTTATTTTTTTTTTTAAACAAAGCTATTTATTTCCCCATAGGACCTATGATCTCCCCTGCCATGGGATTTTGACTGGCCTTACAGCGGAGTGGGCCTCAAATCCTTCCTGCGGAGTGGGCCTCAAATCCAGTCAGAGAGCAGTTGGTGACCTTCATAGTCACCCTGTGACTATTGCACATGTGAGCATACATTGCCTGGCGGGTGTGTCATAGTCAGTGAACACCAGGTCTAAAGAGTAACAATATGAACATGTAGATAGAAAGGACATTTCCTGAGTTCTCGCCATGGTCCAGACCTTGCTGTGCATTCTGATTTTTCTGGCACTTTATGGCTTTTTCTGGAAAGCTATAGGAATCCAGCAAAGGCAGAAGCCCGGCCTTAAGCACAGGTCATCCTGGCTGCCGCAAAGAGGATGGGATTGAACCCACGGAAGTAGCAGACCAATTGTGGACAACAGAAGTCTCCTCAGTTTGGCAGGGACCATGGGAAAGCGACAGCTTTCCAGAGAGTGGCTCTCCTAACATTTGCTCCCAGAATCCCCAGCGTCCAGTGGCCATGAGATGCCCCCACATTCCCTCTGTCTGCTGCTCAGCTCACAATACAACCCAAGTACTATCAGAGATATAAACTAGGCTGCAACGGTACTGACTTGAATGCAGTCTTGTTACGGATGTCACCCAAACGTCAGTCTTCAAAGATGTTTATCGTACCAGGAGTTTCATTTGTAAAATTACGGAAAGCATTTATATGTCAGAATGGGAAAGGCTTTTGGTTTGGATGGAATGTTTGGAATTTGGAAAATCATGTCTAAGTGACTGTTTGATGATGAAGTAAATTCTATTAACATAGTAAGTGCACAAGCAACACACGCTAATGTGCCTGGTTATGCTTCTGTTCCCTCTTGGATACCCCCCAGAGCACAGGAAGATGGGACTATGGGGCAGCCGGGGAAGAAGTCCCTAAGTTTGATTTAGGAACATTGTCACCCCTTCCTTCTGCAGTATCTTCCCAGCTTTATACTGTGGAGAGGTAGAGGTTTTCAAATCAGAAGATTAAAAAATTATAGCGGGAGAGGGCACAGACACCTCAAGAAGAGGGGTGCTGCTTCAAAGAGTTCAGTGCTGCCAGCCTCTATTGCCCACGGCTTCTTCATCAGTAAAATGGTTGTGGTGTAATGTCTATGGGCTAGTGATGGCCTGTAATGAATGCCCAACATAATATGTGACATGAAGATGCTTTGTAGCTTCAGGAGCACATGAAGCTACATTGTGTTATTACTACATCCCTTTCCCTCACTGTGCTTGTAAGTGGCTGCTTAGTTCCCTGGGTGGACCTCAGTAGATGGAAGCCTAGTTTGGAAAACGAGGCAGGGGGTGTGCTCATCAACTTCCCATCCCTGTGACAAAATTCCCCAGAATTCCCCAGAAAGTCAACAGAAGGAATGATGCCTTTTGCTTTTTTAGTTTCAGCCCATGTTAGGTTGACTGTTAATTTGGGGCTTCTGATGAGGAGGGTTTTTCATCTCATGGTGTGCAGGAAGCCAAGAAAGAACAGGTGCTAAGGAGAGAGCTCAGCAAATAAACTTCACGCATAGGTTTTAAGATTCCAGTTTGATTCCCAGAGCCCACATGAAGAAACTGGACATGGCAGTATGCACTTGTAATCCCAGTGCTGGGGGAGTGGAGACAGGGGAGCTCCTGGCACGCGTTGGCCTGTCAACCCACTTTACTTGGCAAGTTCCAGGCCAGTAAGAGACTCTGTCTAAAAACAGGGTGATCCTGGAAAAGAAAAGCTGAGGTGGTCCCCTGGCTTTTGTATGCACAGGCACATATATGCACGTGCATCTCACACAAATCAACATGGACATACCTGGATCTAGACATGCACAGTGAGAGAAGGAGGAAGAGGAGGAGGAAGTAAGGTCCCCATGTTTCCTTCAATGACAAACTCTTCCCCAATGACCTCACTCCTCTCTAGTCCTCAGCTCTGAAAGGCCTATGCCTTTGGGGGTGGGCATTTAGGTGTAAAGGACAGCAAGCTATTTGCCTTGGTTTAAATGGGGACAATCAGATCTGGACAAACATAATTTCATTGTGCGTAAGAGAGAAAGGAAAGGGGTTCTTGGGATTTTAAGGTGTTAGGCAATGAAACTGGGCAACAAGGGATAGATAGGTGTGTGTGTGTATGTGTGTGTGCATATGTGTGCATTTAGGAATGTTTGTTTGTGTGTGTATGTCCATGTAAATGTAAAGGCAAGAGGTCAATCTTGGATGCTGTTCCTCAGGAACAATCCTCCTTGTTTGTTTAGATGAAGTCTTTCACTGGGACCTGAGGACATTCACTCTAGCCTTTTAGGCTAGAGTGGCTGGCTAGTGATCCTCTTGTCTCCACCTCCATAGCACAGAGATAACAAGCACATACTACCACACTTAACTTTTTATGCAGGCTCTGGGAACTTAGGAGAGTCTACTTGTATGCCAAGGACTTCACTGACCCATCTCCTCTTCCCCACCGGGCCTTTTTTTTCCAGCATTGTTAACAAAACATTAACCATTCAAGTGAAGGGGACCAAGAAAAGGAAAAGGACCCACACTCAAATTGGTTGCAAGCAAGGCAGAGGAGACAAGCCAACAATTGCAAACACAACCAAGTAGCATATACAAATTAGCACCTATCACATGTACATTAAGCACAAGTCCTGTTCCATGCTGACCCTACCAAGCATTGATTCTGGTTCCTGCCAACTGTGAGAAACACAATAAAGATGTGGCCAAGACCACCAAGAATGTATGTGTGGAAATGAGGACCCAGGAAGTTGGGGAGGCCTGGAAGAATGGGTGATCAGAAAAGGGCTTGGGCATAAGACAGTTGGGTACAAATGTCCCGAGCAGAAAGAACAGGAAACACACAGATGAAGATATAGTTAAGGGACAGGAAATAGGCAACTTCCTTTGGTTTGAAAGTCTCTAGTTGAGTTGTTTTGAGCAAGTCATTGAACTCAAATCTAATTGTTTCTTCAGTAAAATGGGGCCAACAATATTTCCTAAGCTTCTGGGATGATTAAATGAGGGTAGAGACCAAGTTCCAGGCATAGAGTAAGTGTTCAAAAACATTAATTTCCTTTTCTTTTGCTTTTCCCCCTTTTCCTTTGAGGCACATAATGTCTAGTTCAGGACCAATGATTGCAAATTGGTGGCTCATGAGCCAGACCTCGCCTGTAGATTTGTTTTGCTTGGATCACAGAATTCTGGCTCACACTAGGTCTTAAAAATATTTTGAATTAGTTGGCAACATTTGAAAATTAGAAGATTTCATATAAATATACAAATTTCTGGCTTCTCTTGAAAAATAAGACCTGGCTTCAGCAGGCCCCTGCATTACCACTTGGCAGCACAGCCTGGAATTAAGTTGGGCTGCTTCTGTGAGCGAGTTCCGTGTTCCCCAGTTCTGCACAGTCCCATAACTTCCTGTGGAGCCCCTAACACTGAAGCAAGTGTCAGCTGCAATTTATCATTGCATCTGTACCATTTTTTTTTTTTTAATTCTTAAATTGAGTTCAGAGCAGGGTAGAAATTCTTTTTATAAGAAAAGCAGAAAACAGAGAGAATGGCCAAGAACATTACCAGTTTCAAAAAGAAAAGGAGAGAGCGTATTTCTCTGAGGAAGAAAGAAAATTCCTATTTAATATCCAAAGAGAATACACCTATATTCAGAGAGTAACATGGCCTGTCTCACTCACTTCTGTAACACTCCTGGTGTTTGCAGACAGTTGAGTTCACAGCTTCTGCCATGGGCCATTTCTAAGCAGTCCTATCTATTTGTGGAAAGCATCAATACCTGAAACTACCTTCTAGCCATGAAAGGGAAGTGTAGCCGAAGCTGAAGGAAGAGGGGCTGGAGATGACTCCGTGTCTAAGAGTGCTTGCTCTGTAAGCATGAGAATCTGAGATCAGAGCTTCCACATCCATGTTAAAGGCTGAGCACGGGTGAACACCTGAAACCTCAGCTCTGTGGAGGGCGGAGGAAAGAGGATCCCTGGGGCTTTCTGGCTGCCAGCCTCCCTTCAGACTGAGAGAGCGAGACTGTCTCAAGGAAAATGATGGAGAACATGGAGCGGGACACCTGATGGCCTCCTCTCGCCTCTGCACCTTCACCCTTCACCATACACAAACAACACCCTAACCCTTAGCCCCCAACACATGATCTAAAAGATAAAACAGAAGGAAAGAAATGAAGCTGCAGGAACTCCTGGGGGTTGACATGAAGTCCATAAACTAGACATCTGGACAAGGTTTATAACCTCCCTGGATAGCTGTCTACTCTCAATGAGACAATGTCCTTTTGGATATTTTGATGTTTGGTCCTTCAAGAGTTTCCTGATCATTACCCGAGACCTAAGGTGTCTATAAGAGGGAAAAGAAGGCTTTTGAATGTCACCTTCCTATAGAAATATAATACAAATTTCCTATCTTACTTAGCAAAAAGGAACTAATGAGTTTAATTTTAACACAGTATTTTATCTTATCAGTATGGCTGCTCCTTGATGGACCATGGGGTTACATCCCGACAAACGCATCACACGTTAAACACATCAGAGTGTACAGCACTGAACACACATCCAAGCTCAGTGCTGGAGATGTGTGTAGGGGAGGGATCATAAGAACCTGCTCCACGTTGAGGTAATTTTTAGGCAGTTAATGGAGGCTAGAGGGGATATTTTCTTCAGTGATAGAATACATGTAAGCTGCCTAAACTCTTGTTAGTAACTTCAGTTAAGCTCAATGTTCACCAAATTAGCCTTGAGTGGAATAATGGCTTCACTCTGTCCTGTGGCTTAGCTTAGCTTATTTCTGGTATTGTGACAATTATCTCAAGACAAAGCTAAATAAGAAGAGGAAAGGGTTTATTTGCCCCAGATTTAAATTTCAGAAGTCTGGCTTTTACTTGGTATAGATTGCTTTCCCACCACCCTGCAGTTGAAAATTAGTTAGGAACTACTTAAATATCCAAAAGGCAGTGTATTATTTGTATGTGTGTGTGTGCGCGCACGTTCATGTGCATGCATGGATACATTTTTGTGGAAATCAGAGGAAAACCTTGGTTCGCATTCCTTAGGTGCTGGCTACCTTGTGTTTTGAAATAGAGTCTCTCATAGGTCTGGAATTCTCCAAGTAGGCTAGGCTGGAAGGTTGCTAAGTCCAGGGATTCACCTGTCTCTGTTTCCTTAGTTTTTGGACTCTAAGTACTTTCTTTTCAACTTACTCAGTCAGCAAGTAGTTTGAGGGCAACATCATATACTTCTTCATTGTAAACTCTTCTAGAGAGAAGCGGGAGCTTGTAGATGACTTAGTCAGTAAAGCAAGGTACAAGAGTTTGATCTCTAAAATCCATGAAAAGAAAAACTGAATGTGGAGATGTGTTTGTAATCCTACTGCTGGAGAGGCAGAGATGGGCAGATCTGTGGGGCCTACTAGCCTAATCTAGCTAGGGAGCCTCAGGCCAAGGAGAGACTCAAAAACAAAACAAAACAAAACAACAACAACAACAACAACAAAACCCAAGGTGAGTGTTTCCCAAGGTACAGCTGACGTTACAAGCATATACACACAGGGGCCCACACCAACACACAAAATAGACTCCTCAGAATACTGATGATGTGGGATGCTATAGCAAGCCAGATTGTTTTCCTTGATCAAGGGTAGCTTTTCCATTCAAATAAAACAATGAAATTTTCCATGATGGAAAAGTCACAGAGCTAAGCTTTCTGTTCCAAAAAAGAGCATTGACTTTGGCTGCTCCTGTTGAACCTTCAAGGTCAAAGATCCAATTGAATCTGACATTGGGTGTCAACAGGCACTCATTCATTGGTGCAAAGAATCATTAGCAAACGTGTCAGACATCAGGCATTCCACAGATCACAAAAGCACATTTATGACTCCATCCCTCCTCAATAATTGTTACTCATTATGAGAAACAAATGCCGTTTCCCATGGCAGATGGGGCAATGGATGTAGTGCCAGAAAGTGAGAGAGAAGGACAAGGAGGCAGAATTGGTCCTCCGTCCATATGTAGAGGAGTGGGAGAGTTTCCTAGAGGAAGTGAGGCTCTTCAGGTCTCTCTGGAATGAGCAGACACATTCCCAAGGCAGCAAACAGGAAGGGCATGAACTTAGACTTGTGTGGCCGGCATATGCCAGACTAGAGGAGGGAGCCCCAAATGGGGACTGATGGTGGAAGCAGATGGACCTGCTGTGTGTTCCCACAATGGGTTCATAGGTGAGGGTGCAGACCCTCCACCCCCATGTGCACATTCTTTTATTCTTTGATTTGCTATGACTGTTTCTAGATGCTACAAGGTGTAAAATACTCTACTGCAGACTTGAGAGTTCTTTCTCATCCTCCTCCCCCCTACTGGGTGATGTCCATCACAGAAATCTAGGCAACTCCACTTGTTTACATCCACGGACCTTTTGGGCCCCGTCTAAAAGACATTTCTAGGAAAGTACCTTAAACAGACTTCTGAATAACCCTTGAAATTAAGCACCGTTAAACCGTAACCAAAAAGTACATGTGGACTAGAGATGTGTCAACATGTGTTTTGCGTCTTTCACTTGTGTAATTTATGTATCTTTCATGGCCCCTGGACAGACCCCATGTGCTGCACACATGGCTGGTACTTTTCTTATTAGGAATGGTATAAAGAGGGTCAGGGGAATCAGACTACTGTATTGATAAACACTGATAAAAAATGGCTTCCGAGACACTTCCTTTAGTGTGAAGAACATTTATCTGATGGACAGAGAATTTCATGACTGAAAGTGTCCTTGGAAGAATACGGTGCAAACTGTACACCTAGAAGCTGAGACTTTGTCTTTAGGGGGCTAGCTGAATCCCACCAAATCTTCAAATATTAGTTGCAAAACAAGAATGTAAACTTGTAGTCTAACATGCTTTCAGAAGTTACATTTGTTTATTTGTGTGCGTGCTCACCATGTGCATGTGTGCTATGCATTCTGTGCGGTGAGGCCAGAGGACAGCTTGCAGGAGTTGGTCCTCCCTTTCATCACGTGGGTTCTGGGAACTGAACTCAGGTCATCGGGCTTGGTGATAAGCCTACTGTACTATCCCATCAGTCCCAAGAGTGTTTTGTTTGTTTTGTTTGTTTTGTTTGTTTGCTTGTTTTTAACCTTTATTTTTTCCAAACCAGTCTGCTCATACTTTTCATTAGAAAAACGTGATTACTTCCCAGCTTAAAAGGATTGCTGAATAGTCGTTCTAAAAGTTACCCAGTAGCTCCAACTATGAGGAGAGGTAGAAGCTAGACATCTACAGAAACAGTACGGTGCTTGGCCCATAGAGATTTCCTAGTTAGTATTTGGGGGAATTAAAAAAAAAAAAAAACACACCAGCAACCAGGATGGCAGCCAGCTCAACAAACGACCAGCATTGGTGGGAGTGTCCATACCGATGACAAGATCTATAAACTAAAGGAGGACCACAGTTAGGGACCAACATAGGCTTTGCCAATGAAAAACCAGAGAGCTGAAGCTCCTGGAGGAAGTGTCTCTACCCAGAGGTGAGATTCAAGGCATTTAACAGCCCTGGCCACACAGGCACTGGCCTTCCGCAGCTGCTGTGAACAGTCACAGCCAGAGCCTACCAGCTACACCCAGCTCTTGCCTCTCCTGTGAGATCCTTGTGGAGTGCAGGGTTGCCTGCCCCTCCCACCCAATAACTTCTCCTTTCATGTTTCCCCTGAGACAATGAAACTCCAATAAAACAGCAAAGCAGGGAAGGAAGGAAGGATGATGGATGGGCCTGTTAGTGTATGGAAGATGTCAACCGAGTGAGGAGCATTCTGCAGGTCGGAGGGACTGGTAGCTCAGTAGCATTGCGTGCTGGAGTTAATTTGGTGGTACTTCATCATTTCTGAGTCTCCAGGGATCAAGGCACTGAAGACGGTATCTCCTAATCTCTGGAGCTCAGGAACCTCTGAGCATATTGTCCTACCTTTTACTTGTATGATATGAAATTGTTTCACCAAGACCAAAACAGACATCAAATGGGGTAAAAAGAACTATGAGCACCCCACATGCTGGTCAGCCTTTATGTCTGGATCTGTCTTTTCTAAAGTAGGAGTCAATACAGGACAGATTAAGGGTATATATACCTAGTGGTGTGGAATCGAACCTCAAGAATTCTTTGAGGAAGAATGTATGAAGTCTTAGTGTCCATGAAATAGTAACGAAACATCATAAAAAAAAAAAGAAAGAAAGAAATAGCCTGATGTGTTGCTAAAGAGACAAATAAAGAAAGCAAGCACTCAGTTGGAAAATTTACTACTGGACCAATTATGTGGAACATCAGGTAAAGGAGCTTGAAGACCTGAGTTCGATTCCTGGGTCCAACAGTGTAGGAGAGAACTGACTTTCACATCTATTTTTCCACCTGCATACTCTGGCACAATTAATAAATAAATGTAATTTTAAAAAAGTAATAAAAATAAGCTGGAGAGATGGCTCGGTGATTAAGAATGTGTAGCACTCTTGCCGAGGACAGGGTTGAGTTCCCAGCACCCACATGGCAGCTCACAACTGTCTATAATTCCACTTCAGGGGATCTGATGACCTCTTTTGGTGTCTAAGTGTACCCAGCATGTGTGTAGTGCACATTTAAACATGCATGCAAACACTCATACTTCTAAGATAAAAGTAAATAACTCCTTTAAAAAAATAAAGAATTTAAACCTTTCTGAAGACAAAAAACAAAAACAAAAACAAAAACAAAAACAAAAAAAACCCCAGTGATCTTGATGAACCCAAGGGCTGCTTTATGACCAATGGAATATAGTTGAAGAATGTCATTCTCGCATGCATGCAGGCGCATCCAGCCTGCGACCCTGAACTATACCTACTCAGGGTAGCTATGAATGCAGTCCAACCAAAAATCATAAACATATGTAAAATGTGAGAATTATTTTGCATTCTTTTGCTTGTATTTTAACTGTATGCTGCTCTCTAAAATGAGCTCTTTAAACTAACACCCTCCTGCATGACGGTGCAGTGTCGTAAGGTTGAACATGTCTGTGTGACATAAAACAATGTAAAGATTTTGTAGTTTTTAAAAGGAGGTGGTGCTAGGGGGTTCATTTTTCTGCTTCTGTGCTTTAAAGTCCATCCATATATAGAAACGTCCATATTTGGAGCTTTAGCCCCGTAGTACCCAGAATAATAGTTTGCCCAAGGTGTTCATTTTTCACATATGCAGTCTGTGAATGCTTCCTTATACGGTAAAGGGCATTTGCAGACATGAATGAGGCTTTTTGGAAAGTGGGGAGATTGTCCTCCATCAGCCAGGTAGTCCAGTGCAATCCCAAGGACCCTTTGTGAAATGATTAGCTTTACTTGTCAACTTGATGCAACCTACCACCATGGAGCAGAGAATCTCAATGAAGGACCATTTACACTGGGTTGACCTGAGGGCATGTCTGGGGTGATTGAATTAATTAAGAAGATCCAGTCCACTGTGGGTGGTGCTATTCCTCAGGTTGCTGAACCTGATCTATATGGTAGAGCTCAGCACAAGCAGGCTTGTGATTGAACGTATATGTGTTCATTTCTCTCTGTGCTTGACTGGATGGGATGTGAGTAGCTAGTAGAGGTTCCTGCTACCCAGAGGCACTAGAATCTTGTGACTATCTCACAAAGCCTTTTGAGGTATATGAACTTAACAGACACGGAAGGCTTTGGGTTTGGAGTTCAAGGGAGTGTGTTAGTTGTAGCAGAACTTTCCCTGTCTAATTAATTTAAATATTACTACAACTAGAAGCCTATGATTGGACAGGGAAAAGAGAGGCAGAGCTAAGAGTTGCAGAGACAGGGAGCAACAGAGGAGAAGAGGAGGAGGAAAATGGAGGGCAAACAGGACGGGACGATTCAGATTCTACACGGCTTTAATTAGCCACAGGTAGCTATAATATCATATAGGGATAGAATAATTGGGATAACTTGTCTAATCTAGGTGGGCAGCTTGTATCATTATCAACTAGCTCTGAAATTATATGGTGTTTGTTCACAGCAATAAAACCCTAACTAAGACACTCCCCAAGTATGCATCAAGTATCCAGATACCTGAGACTTATGGGGTATATATCATTCAAACAATCACAAGGAGGGGCACTGGGGGAGGATTGGTCTTTTGAGGTAAGAGGTTGATTAGAAAAGTTACTAACACCATAGACCAACAGGAAGAGATCAACATGGTGGGGCTGCTGAGGAGAGTTCAGACTCTTGAAGCAGAGCCCCATTTTATAGTTTTCTGAGAACAGGGGAGGTTCTATGCCACGGTATTGATGAGGACCCATTGCAGTCAGGCTGTCTCTGAGTCCACTACGACACAGGACAGGCTAGAGTCTAAATAAACAGGTTACTGTAGTTCTGGAAATCAAATTGCTGTAGTTTGGGGAATTATCTAAGTTCAACCAAAATG
Organism: Montemys delectorum; assembly: GCA_019843815.1. NCBI lineage: Eukaryota > Metazoa > Chordata > Mammalia > Rodentia > Muridae > Montemys > Montemys delectorum. The sequence continues at coordinate 15,737 of JADRCD010213515.1, forward strand.
GGGGTGCTTCACAAAATATCAGGACCCCTGCTGACAAGACCACCAGCTTCTGCTGACCTCAAAGTTAAGAGTGTTGTGAGACACACCTGAAGCCTACAGCAGAGGTTTCATTACGTGCAGGTGGCTCATCTACCTGAGGCTGCCACCAATGTATTTATATGACTTTGTTCTGTTGCTATAAATTGTTCATGAAATTACCTTGCCAGAATATAGAATTTGGGGTAATCTATGTCTGTATTCCTTGGCCATCATCACTTATACTTGCATCTAGAATAATTACCTTGCCCTTTGATGTAAGAGATGTTTTTCTGTGTCAACAGTTAGGACTTTGAACTCTGAACAAGTTAAAATTTCCTATTTTATGTATGGTGTTTTGCCTGCATTTCTGGTTGTACACCACATACATGCAGTAGACACAGAAGCCATAACAGAGTGATGGATTCAGTGGACCTTGAATTACAGGTGGTGGTAAATTGAACCTGAGTCCTCTAAATGAGCAGCCAGTACTCTAAACCACTGAACCATCTTTCTAGCTCAAATAAACTACTTTCTAGGAGTCT
>JADRCD010213516.1:0-68659 GCA_019843815.1 Montemys delectorum
TTTCATTGTTTTTTGATCTGCCTTTTTTTCTCTACATCCCTCCCCACTTTTGCTGGTAACAGTTGCCTCACACATATATGTAAATTTGGAATTCAGTGTTGAGTTGAGAAACCGTTCCATTCCATGTTTTTAAATTAATATTCCATGCAAAGGTTTGCAGCTATTGAAAAATAGAGAAAATGTGTGATATGAAGCAATAAACATATGCTAAATAATATTTAGAAAGACACAAAATATTCAGAAATACATATAGTAAAGAACAAACAAAAATAACAATTCTCAAGGAATTATTATATATAAAATAGCAGAAAAACTTTAAAGAAAAATAATAAAGTTATGATTGAAATTTATTTACCAGAAATGCTTTGTATTAGATTTTACTGTTAGTTAATAGCTGACTATTGATTGCTTTGGAATAATTGGTCTACACTTTACACAGATAATATTTAGTTGTTTGTTTAAAAAAATCCAAATATTCTAATTTTCTTGGTTGTAAAAATTTTGACAGGAGTTTACCAATGAACAAATTTGATGAAGAGATTTAAATTTGGTGAATGTTTGAGTGTGATCTTACACAGGAGAGTTATTAGTTGCTGAGGGCTGTCATTAAATCTTGGAGCCTAGTTTGTCCATGCTGACAAGAAAATTGGTATACTGAGCCAACTTTATTCCAGAAGAAAGGAGATCCTAGAAATCTTAAACTTTCTTATCTTTGACTTTACTTATTTCCTCTCACTTCTTAATCAGCCCTACACATGACTTATGCATGTATATTCATCAGAAATATGTCCTACAAATGTGATCTGTTTCTGCTTTAAGAATATTTGATAATTTTGTTACATAAAGCCACACTGTGACAGTGGGGAACCAACATCTCAAAGAAGCCACTTTCAGTCAACAAATATTCCACATGGTTATCTAATCATTGTGCCATTTTGACCTGACAGTAGAGCAACTCTTTGATAGTAAGATGAAATCCATTGTTTTTTGATCTGCCTCTTTTCTCTATGTCCTTCCCCACTTTTGCTGGTAATTCTTAGATAGCCCAAGTAATCAACTGACACTCTAATCCTAATGTATACATTAGTTCAAATTAAACCTAAGCATCTGGAAGCTTACAAAGGGACTTTCTTCTTGAGCTGGGTTGTCATATGAAACTGACAAAGTGAAGTGTGAAGATTTCCACTCTGTCTAGTCCTTTCAGCTGTTCACAGTCAGATAGAAGAGCTGGTAGCTTCTAACTGACAGCACCTTAATATTAGCATTCCTAACGTATCTGTAGATTCTACTTTATAGTTTGTACACATGATACCCTGTTTTATTTAAATCGTATAGGGAATGAACATTATAGAATTATTGAAAAAATAGGAAGGTTCAGGACACACCAAGACCAAGTTCTCAGCACAAAAGAAGTTCTCCAAGTTCTCCAAGAAGAACAAAAGCAAAAAAAAAACAACAGACAAAGTCAGGAGACAGAGGGCAAGGGAGAAAGGGTAAAAAACAAAGAGAGAGGAAAGGAGTATTTGCCTTAAGGAACAAAGAATTGTTGAAGGTCAGAAAGTCCTGTGACTTGGGGAGACAGTCCAGAGAAAGAGTGAAGTCCAGATATGTCTAAACACTGAATTTCACATTCTGAGACAAACAAGAATAGGACTGCTTCCTTCCTCCTCTGAGCTTGTAACATAGTCCTTTTTACCCCCATGTCCACCACTCTTGAGGTGGTCAAGAAGCCTGGTGACCAGATTACAGGTTAAACTTTCTCTCTTCTTGTAAGAACTTGGCCAGTAAGTACCTGGGATTCCTATTTACGCAATTTAAGTAATTCCAGCACCTCAGCACCAGCCAATAATGTACACTAACCCACCCAAACCACACCTCATTCCCTGAGGTTTATAGCCCTTCTTCACCCCCAATAAAGAGAGCAATTTCACTGAAAACTGTCTCTGGGAAAGGCTGTTTCTATCATACTCATGCTGACCAAGATCCTGACTAACATATGAAGCTTCATTCATTCCTGTCTAGCTCAGTACACAACAGTGCCTGAATACTATGCAGGGATAAGCGAGTGAGGTTGGCAGACTGCCTCTGGTTAGAGAGGAGTCAGGCCATAACAGATGGCAGTTTATGGAAGAAAAATAAAGGGACCCCAATGTTGGAATGATTTGGTTAATTTTGTTTGGGAATGTCAATTAGGGTAGTCAAAGGGCGGGGGGGCTTTTGGTTGCAGGACTCCAGTACCAAAGTAGCTGTGTCAACTTCAAGAAGAGGAAATGGCGAGAAAAGAGAATACACATTGGTAGCTAGCTTTAAGAACGTTATTGGTCTCTCAGACACTGAGGCACCAACCAGGCAGCAAATCCTAGCTAATATGAACACATCCACACACACACACACACACACACACATATACAGCTGAGGACTGCTTGGTCTGGCCTCAGTGAGAGAGGTTGCAGCTAACCCTCAAAAGACTTGAGTAGCAAGGAGTGGGGAAAACTGGTGGGAGGGTAAGGGATCATCCTCTTGGGGATGGGGGAGGAGGAATGGAAAGAGGAACTGTCATATGGCAGACAGGAAGGGGGATAATGACTGGACTGCAAAAAAATATTAATGATAGTTAAAATTAGGTAAAATTAAATTAAAAAATAATGTTATCTAATGGATTACAAGGAAGAGGGAATGGGAAAAAACAGCACTTACCAGAGCTAAGACTAAGTCAGGTGAATAGACAGTCCTAACAAGGCTATGTCACTCATAGATATGTGTCACAATTTCCTGTAGAGAGTTTTATTTTAAAATGAAATCTGACCTTTCTTCCAGGTCCTTTCTGCTGGGAGAGATTGCTAGATAGTCTACTCCTCAGAAGACACCATATCCTGAGGCATCCCAGAAGATCCACTGGACTCAGCATTTTGATAAGAACCCTCCCGAATTCCCACAGCTGCCTCCGTGAGTCCAGTAGACTAATGGACCAATCACCACCCAAAACCCCCACCTGATGAATACCACTCCCCTTCTGCCCTTCCTTTCTGCTGGAACAGACTGTCAGGTAGTTTGCTCCCAGAAGACTCCATATCCTGAGGCATCCCAAAAGATCTGCTGCACTCAAAGCATCTGATAACACATCCTGAGGCATCCCAAGTGATCTGACTCAGGGCATCTGACATCACAGCCAGAGACATCCTAGGAGATCCACTGCACTCAGGGTTACTGATACCACAGACTAAGACATCCCAGGAGATCCTCTGCTAGACAGGGCAACTAAGAAACTGATCACCAACTTGTCTGCTTCCCTGAAGAAACTACAGGTTGAAGGCATCCCAGGAGTTCCACTGTAAACAGGGCAACTGGGCAACCAACACCACAGTCTGAAGATGTCCTGGAGGCTCTGTGGCATGCAAGACAACTGACCCAACAGACTGAAAGCCTCCCTGGAGGTCTGCTGCATACAGGGAAACAGAAACCTCAGTCCATAGGCCCCCATGGAGAACAGCTGACCTCTGCTCTGAAGACCCAACAGTCTGAAGGCCTCCCAGAAGATCTACTGCAGCAAGGGCAAGAGATGATGCCCCTCTGAAGAACGCCCCCGCCCCCCACCCAGTTGGAAAGACTCAAAGAATATCTGCTACAGCCAGTGCAGCAGGCCTACCTGGAGACCTGAAGCAATTTAGGGACAAAAGAGACAGACTACAGACAGAGTCACCCAGGCCAGCAAACACCAAGGATAACCAGATGGTGAGAGGCACAATGAAGACCATAAGCAACAGAAGCCAATATATATGAACATCATCAGAATCCAGTTCTCCCACCATAGCAAGCCCTGAATATACCAACACACCTGAAAACCAGGCAGCTGACCTAAAATCCTATCTCATGAAGATAATAGAGTCCTTTAAGGAGGATACAAATAACTCACTAAAAGAAATACAGGAAAACACAGGTAATTTTTTCCTTAAATAGGAAAAAAATAAATCCCTTAAAGAAATTTAGTAAAACACAATCAAACAGGTGAAGGAATTGCATAAAGTAGTTCTAGACATAAAAGTGGAAGTAGAAACAATAAAGAAAACACAAATGAAGGCAAACTGAGAATGGAAAACCTAGGGAAGAGGTCAGGAATTACAGTTGTAAGTATCACCAACAGAATGCAAGAGATAGAAGAGAGAATCTCACCTGTAGAAGATATGATAGAAGAGATTGAAACAACTGTCAAATAAAATTTAAAACATAAAATAATCCTAACCTAAAACATCCAGGAAATTCAGAACACAATGAAAAGGCCAAAACTAAGAATAATTGAAATAGAGGAGGACAAACATTCCCAGCTCAAAGGACCTGAGAACATTTTCAGTTAAATTATATAAAACTTCCCCAACCTAAAGAAAAAGATGGGCATAAAGGTACAAGAAGCGTATAGAACACCAAACAAATGGTACCAGAAAAGAAAATCTTCTTGTCACAAAATAATCAAAAATAAGTAAATGCACAGAACAAAGAAATAATATTAAAAACTACAAGGAAAAAGGCCAAGTAACATACAAAGTTAGATCTATCAGAATTACACAAGACTTCTCAACAGAGACTATGAAAGCCAGATGAGTCTGATGAGAGGTCATACAGACTCTAAGAGAATACAAATGCCAGCCTAGGCTACTACACATAGCAAAACTCTCAATCAACATAGCTGGAGAAACCAAAATATTCTAGGACAAAACCAAATTCAAACAGTATGTATCTACCAATCCAGCCCTACAGAGGATCCTTGAAGGAAAATTCCAACACAAGGAAGGTACATACAACAAAGAAAAGACAGGATATTAAGCATATTTCAGCAAAGTCAAAAACAGAGAGCCACAAGCACATAAAGCTACATACAAAAACAGACATATCAGGAACCAACAGTTATCTCTCTTTAGTATCTCGCAATATTAATGGATTCAACTCACCTATTAAAAAACAGAAGATAACAGAATGGATATGCAAACAAGATCCAGTTATTTTACTGCATGTAAGAAGCATACCTGCATAACAAAAACAGGCACTATCTCAGAGTGAAGGAATGGAAAAAGTTCTTCCAAGCAAGTGGTCCCAAGAAGCAAGAGTTGCAATCCTAATATCTTATAAATAGACTTTCAATGAAAAGCTATCAAATGTGATGAGGATGGACACTTCATATTCATAAACCGGAAAATCCACGAAAAGAAAGACTCAATGTGAACATCTATGCCCAAAATGCAAGGACACCCACATTAATAAAAAACCAAAAAACAAAAAACTGTACTAAAGCTCAAAACACACAATCAACCCCACACAGTAATAGTGGGAAACTTCAACACCCAATGCTCACCAATGAACGGGTCATTGAAACTGAAACTAAACAGAGACACTGTGATACTAACACAAGTTATAAAGAAAAAGGATTTAACAGATATCTACAAAACATTTCACCCTAAAACAAATGAATATTGCTTCTTCTCATAACCTCACAGTAGCCTTCTCCAAAATCAACCATATAATTGGTCACAAACAACCTTCAACTGATACAAGAAGATTGAAATAATACCATGCATCCTATCAGAACCTCAAGGCCTAAGGCTTGTCTTCAATAGCAACAAAAACAACAGAAAGCCCACATACATGTGGAAACTGAACAACTCTCCACTCAATGATAACTTGATCAGTGAAGAAATAAACAAAGAAATTAAAGACTTTCTGGAATTTAATGAAAATGTTGACACACCATACCCAAATTTATGGGACACAATGAAAGCAGTGCTAAGAGGAGCGTTCATAGTACTTCATGCACTGGTAAAGAAACTGGAGAGACCTTACACTAACTACTTAACAGCACATCTGAGAGCTCTAGAACTAAATGAAGCAAACTCACCCAGGTAGCAGAAGGTAGGAAATAGTCAAACTCAGGGCAGGAAATCAACCAAAGAGAAACAAAGAAAACAATAAAAAGAATCAGCAAACCAAAAGCTGGTTCTTTGAGAGAATCAACAAGATAGATTAAACCCCCTAACTAAACTAAAGGGCTGAGAGGCAGTATCCGAATTAACAAAATCAGAAATGAAAAAGGAGACAAAACAATAGAAATGGAGGAAACTCAAAAAATCAGTAAATCCTACTACAAGAGCCTATACTCAACAAAACTGGGAAATCTAGATGAAATGGATTTTTTTTTTTCTGGTCAGATACCACATACCAAACTTAAATCAAGGGAAGGTAAACTATCTAAACAGGCCCATATCCCATAAGGAAATAGAAGTCATTAAAAAGCTCCCAATAAAAGACCATGGCCAGATGTATTTAGTGTAGAATTCTACCAGACCTTCAAAGAAGACCTGATAGAAATAGAGGGAACAGTACTCAATTCATTCTATGATGTCACAATTACTCTGATACCTAAACCACACAAGGACCCAACCAAAAAAGAGTACTTCAGACCAATTTCCCATATGTATATTGATGCAAAAATACTCAATAAAATTCTTGCAAACTAAATCCAAGAACACTTCAAAAACATCATCCACCACAATCAAGTAGACTTCATCTCAGGGATGCAAAGTTGGTTCAATATATGAAAATCCATTAAAGTTATCTACTATATGATCAATGTCAAAGAAAAAAATCACATGATCATCTTCTTAGATGCAGAAAAAACATTTGACAAAATACAACACCCTTCATGTTAAAAGTATTGGAGAGATCAGGAATTCAAGTCCCATACATAAACATAATTAAAGCAATGTATTGCAAACCAACAGACAATATCAAATTAAGTGGAGACATACTTGAAGTAATCCCACGAAAATCTGGAATAAGACAAAGATGTCCACTCTCCCAATATCTATTCAATATAGTACTCAAAGTGCTAGCTAGCACAATAAGAAAACAAAGAGATCAAGGGGATACAAATTGTCAAAGAAGAAATAAAGGTATCACTACTTGCAGATGATATGATGGTATACAAAAGCAACCCCAAATTTCTATCAGAGAACTTCTCCACCTGATAAACAACTTCAGCAAATTGATTTAATATAAAATTAACTCAAATAAATCAGTAGCCTTCCATTTTACAAATGAAAAACAGGCTGAGAAAGAAATTAGGGAAACAAATCCCTTTATAGTAGCCACAAATAATATATTTTGGGGTAACTCTAACCAAACAAGTGAAAGACCTGCATCACAAGAACTTCAATTCTCTCAAGAAAGAAATCAAAGAAGATCTCAGAAAATGGAGAGATCTCCCATGCTCATGGATTGGCAGAATTAACATAGTAAAAATAGCCATCCTACGGAAAGCAACCTACAGATTCAATGCAATCCACATCAAAATTCCAACACAATTCTTCAAAGATATAGAACAAGCAATTCTCAATTTCTTTGGAAAATAAAAAAAAAAAAAAAACAACGAAAACAACAAAAAAAAGCAGAATAGCCAAAACAATTCTTTTTTTTTTCTCTCAAAGTACTTTTTGCTGCTTTATTTTTTAAATATTATTTGGTAGTTTATTTTTGACATGGTCATTCAATTGCTTTTTGTTTACATTTCCTGTCTCAAAACACCCTTTGTACCACTCCATGAACTCCTAAAATGCACACGGTCTCTTATTTCATTAATTCTAACTGAATGTGTATATACTTGCACATACATACATATTTTAAAACATAAATAGTAGATACTGTGTAAAGTTGTATATATTTATGTTTTGATAAGATCACATAGAAGTAAAAACACCTTTTTTTCATTTTATTCTATTTTTTAACTTTTATTGCATTATGATGAGAAAAGTTACATGATTTCAATTTGTCTGAATTTGTTAACATTTAAAAACATATTTTAAGTAAATGGAATTAAATCACATCCTTGCTTCCATTTTGTACCTCAACTCCTCCTAGAGACCCCCCTCTTCAATACCTACAATATCTTTTTTTTTGTTATATTCTTTAAAATTTATAAAATATTATAACAATTAAGTGAGTACTATAAAAGTTGTTTGATATAAAACAACAATCAATTTAACAGTGTTATGTAGATACTTGTCTACAGCAATACCGAAAATACATACATTTTTCTCAGTATAAATTATAAATAACTCCAAACATAGTAAAAACACTCTTTTTTTTCTTTTTTTTCATTTTCTTTTTTTTTTAGATATTTTCTGTATTTACATGTAAATTTCTCCTTTCCCAGGTTCCCCTCCAAAAAACAAACAAACTCACCAACAAACAAAAACAACAAGAACAAACCCCTTTTGCCTCCCCTCTCCCCATGCCTGCCACCCCACCCTCTCCCACTTATTGGCCCTGGCATTCCCCTACACTGGGGCACAAAACTTTCACAAAGCCAAGGTCCTTTCTTCCTATTGATGATCAAATTTGCGATCCTCTACTATATACATGCTGCCAGAACATTCAGTCCCACCATGTATAGTCCTTGATTGGTGGTTGGGTCCCTGGGAGTTGTTCGTCCTATGGGGCTGCAAACCCTTCAGCTCCATAGAACCTTTCTCTAGCTCCTTCATTGGGGACCCTGTACTCAGTTCAATGAATGGCTGTGAGCCTTTACATCTGTATTGGTCAGGTATTGTCAGAGCCTCTCAGGAGATAGCTATATGCTTGTCCTTCCTTCAGTCTCTGCTCCATAGTTAATCTCTGCCACTCCTTCTGTGGGTATTTGGTTCCCTTTTTTAGGAAGGAGTGAAACGTTTAACATCCTTAGTCATCAGGGAAATGCAAAACAAAACAACTCTGAGATTCCACCTCACACCAGTCAGATTGGCTAGGATAAAAGACTCAGGTGACAACAGATGCTGGAGAAGTTGTGGAGAAAGAGGAATACTACTTCACTGCTGGTGGGATTGCAAACTGGTACAACCACTTTGGAAATCAGTGTGGCGGTTCCTCCGGAAATTGGACATAGTTCTACCAGAGGACCCAGCTATACCACTCCTGGGCATGTACCCAGAAGATGCTCCAACATGTAATAAGGACACATGCTCCACCATGTTCATAGCAGCCATATTTATAATAGCTAGAAACTGGAAACAACCCAGATGTCCCTCAACAGAGGAATGGATACAGAAACTGTGGTACATCTACACAATGGAGTACTACTCAGCTATTAAAAACAATGAATTTATGAAATTCTTAGGGAAATGGATGGATCTGGAGAGTATCATCCTGAGTGAGATAACCCAATCACAAAAGATCACCCATGGTATGCATTCTCTGATAAGTGGTTATTAGCCCAGAAGTTTGGAATACAGGAAGAACAACCACAAACCACAAGAAAATTAAGAAGAAGGAAGACCAAAAGGTGGCCAAAACAATTCTTAACAAGAACGGCTGGGGGAATCACCAATGCCTACCTCAAGGTTTATTACAGAGCAATAGTGATTAAAAAAAAAAAAAAAAAACTTCATAGTATTGGTACAGAAACAGACAGGTTGATCAATGGAATAGAATTGAATACCCAGAAATAAAATCACACACTTACTGACACTTGATCTTTGAAAAAAGAAGCCAAAGATATAGAATTGATAAAGAAAGCCTCTTCAATAAATTGTGTTGGCCTAACTGGCTGTCTGTATGTAGAAAAATGAAAATAGACCCATATGTGTTACCTTGCACAAAGCTCAAACCCAAGTGGGTCAAAGAACTCAACATAAAACCAGATGCACTAATCTAATGGAAGAGAAATTGGGAAAGCGCCTTGAAGTCATTGACACAGGGGAAGATTTCCTCAAAAGAACTCCAATGGCTCAGGCTCTATGGTCAAGAATTGATAAATGGGACCTCATGAAACTGGGAAAGGGTTTGTCAATAAGACAAATCGGCAACCTGCAGATTGGGAAAAAACGTCACTAACCCCACATCCAATAGAGGGCTAATATTCAAAATATATAAAGAACCCAAGAAATCAACCACCAAAAAAAACCCAAACAACCCAATCAAAAAATGGGGTATAGAACTAAACCTAGATTTCACAACTGAGGAATCTCGAATGTTTGAGAAGCACCTAAAGAAATGTTCAAATTCTTTAGTGATCAGAGAAATGCAAATCAAAACAAACCTGTAATTCCACCTTACACCAGTTGGAATGGCTAAGATCAAAACCTCACATAACAACACATGTTGGAGAGGATGTGGAGAAAGAGGGACACTCTTATATTGCTGGTAGGATTACAAACTGGAATAAGCACTCTGGAAATCAATCTGGAGGTTCTTCAGAAAATTGAAAATAGATCTACCTGAAGATCCAACTATACCACCCTTGGAAATATACCCAAAAGATCCCCCACTATGACATAGGGGCACATGTTCCACTATGTTCATGCAATCCTTATTTGTGATAACTAGATGCTAGATTCAACCCAGATGTCTTACAACAGAAGAATGGATACAGAAAAGCAACCACTAGAGAGGAGTGAGGGAGGGACCTGGGAGGAAAAGTGGACAGGGTTTGGGGAGTGAGAGGGGAACTTGATCTTTTATTGATTGAGGGAAAAGGACTGAAGTCCTGAGAGCCATCAGAAAGAGTGAAAACGTGCAACCTCAGGAGTTAAGAGGTTGGGGTGGGGGACCCTCTGGAATGTACCAAAGACCTGGGAGGTGAGAGATTCTCAAGACTTGAAGGAAGGGACCTTAGATTAAATGTCATAAAGTAGGGAGAGGGGACACATGAAATCCTGACCCACAATTGTTCCTGTCTGAAAGAACTTCAGGGATGGAAATGGAGAAGATCCTGAGGAAAAGAAGGTCCAGCAACAGGCCCAAAGTGGGAACCAGCTCAAGGGGAGTTCCCAAGGCCTGACACTCTATTACTGAGGCTATGGAGTGCTAACAAAAAAGGACCTAGCATGACCCCACTCTGGAAGACCCAACAAGCTGCTGAAAGAGTAAGATGCAGATATTTGCACCCAACTAATGAACAGAAGCTGCTGAACCCTGTGTTTGAATTAGGGAAGGCTGAAAGAAGCTGAGGAAGAAGGCGACCCTATAGGAGGACCAGCAGTCTTAATTAATCGGATCCTCGAGATCTCTCAGACACTGGATTACTATCCAAGTATCACATACTGTTGCTTCCTTCCTCCCTGTCTGCTGATAATCCTCTCTGCCTGAAGCCTAAAGCAAAAGTAGCTGAAATTGCTAGAACTATAGCCAACACCTGTTGTGCTCGAAACAAAGCCCACAGCCTGCTCTCTTCTCCTGTTACCCAGAAGCAGATCTGCTGCCATCCCCTTCTGTTTGAAGTCACTTATTTACTGTAAACACCTCACCTGCCTGAGAGTCGCCCTTCTGTCTAGAGCTGTATTTATGTTATGCATAAATTGTGCTCTTTGTTGGTTTCACGTTTTGTACCTCTGGATACAAATACCCATCTCTCCCCAAAGTAAAAGTCGCCTTGATAAAATCTACTTGGCGTCCTTCCTTTCTTTCTTGCGCCCGTTTATTTCAACAGGTCTAGTCCAGCCTCCAGCCTGAGGTAACCCACGGACCCTGAATAGTTCCGCTGGTCGGACTCTACAACATACCAGCTGGTATGATGTCCCAAACACATATACAGCAGACAATTGCCAGGTCTGAGTTCAGTCATAGAAGATGTACCTAACCTCAAGAGGCTAGAGGGCCAAGGAAGTTGAGAGATCTGGTGGGGTTGGGCATGGAGTGGGGACATCCTTGTGGAGATAGGGGGCAGAAAGGAGGTATGAGACATGGAACAGTCAGAGGGTGGACTAGGAGAGTAATAAAATCTGGAGTGTTAAAAAAAAAGAAGAAAGAAAAAAAAGAATAAGTACATAAAAATAAAATCTCAAACATTAGATTTCCTATTCTCATCAACAAATTCATAAGATTATGAAGGTTTTATCCCCAAATCAAACAACCTAACCCTTGGTGTGATCTTTATATTAGATAGACACAAACATCCAGCTCATCACCATAGGTAAAGAAGTTGATCTTGGATGTTGAGAAAAGGTATACATATGGTACACAAAAACTTCCTCACTTACTTGTAATTACATTCAGCTGACTATACTCCAAATCTGTAAAGAGTAGAAGAAAAGAGGCAAAAGGACATATTAGCAGTAGGGCCATTCTCAGGATGAACTGCAATGTCCTATTTCAAACTGACACTACATTAGAATTTCAGCATTTGTTATCCGACTTAATGTTCACACAGTGCAGTCTGCCTAAGCAGATAGTCAACAGCTGAGTACAAGAGGATGCACAGAAATAAAGGAGATGAAAACTATAAGTTCTATTCTTTTTGGAGACTTTCTGTTAGAAATAATATCACCATTAAAAAACCTAAGTCTTCCTTATCTGTTTCTTATAGCATCTTTGTATAATAGAGGGACATATGCGTTGACAGTGTAGTTACCTATAGGTGATATGGTTTATTTTACTTTCTTATTTGCATAACAAAATTAGTATTTGAATTTAATTGTTGAATTAAAGTATAATAAATAAAGCTTTTATTTATTTGTATGCTTTTAATAACTCTCCTGGTATTATATTACAATAGCAAGCCAAATAATTCTTTACAAAATAATAATTTCATGGTATATTTTCATTACTTGTATAAATACCATAAATAGATATTTATAAATAATCTTGCTTAAACTCAAAACTTGCAATAAATTGAACAAGAAAAGAAATTGAAAGCAAAGATAGTAACATTCAGTGTTGTCAAACTTGCATACCTGTTGCTGATGACGTATTTTCTGTAAAAGTGAGAATTAGTTCATATAAGGAATGTGCTTTTTAATAAACCATACAACTTCACAAATTAATGTAATGCTTAAGATAGTTTCCTATTTTTAAAATCAATAAGAACCCAAGTTTTATTAATAATGAGTAGTTAATATTTGTACAAAAATTACAAATGAAAATTCATTCTTTATATTATTTTAGTGAATTTTCTGGAGTAATTTGTAAAAATCATTATTTATCCTTCAGATTTTACATTTCTAAATATTACTTTATATTTACCAAATGTATATTTGGTACATGCAGAAGCTTACACTGATCCACATATATTGTTTTATATTAGTAGATGTACTTTCAAATGTAGTTTTTAATGGTTAAGTAGATATGCACCACCAAATCATGCGTGTTATCACACAAAGTAATGTAATCTCTTCATATGGAAGAAAGCTACTGTTTCCTTTTTTTTCTTGATATTTTCTAAAAATATCAGAACACAGAGAAGGCTTAGTAGTATTTCTTATAACTAATATGTTTATAGTCAAATATTGATTTTATTTAAACAAACATACTTTTTCTCTCCATTACTCTCCCTAAATCACATTGTTAGATTGATGAGTGATGGGGTTTGCTGAATTTAACTTTATTCTTCTAGTTCATAAATAGGGAAAATTTTTCTGTTCCAGAAAAAGCATGTTGGATGAGGTCTAGAATATGAAGGAGATTTTTAAAAATGTACAGGAGAAAAGTTTATATATATATATAAAAGTAAGTAAGATATATACATATATAGCTTACTTTCTCCTTTCCCAAGGCAAACTATTTTGTCAAGTATAAAATACTATAAATGATGGAATTATTGTTGAAGCACGTACAGTCCATTAGTGCAAGGAAGTCCTATCAGCAGAAGCAGGAAGCTTTTAGTTACATATCATCTGCAGCTAAGAAAAAAGGGAAATAATGATGCTGGTACTCTGTAAATTTTGTTTTATATTCAGTTCAGAAAACCATTCCATGGAATGGTGATTCCTACTTTTAGAGAAAGCCTTCACACCATATCTACTTCCTTTATCATCTACTGACCAGGAAAAGTCAACACACTACTTTGAGGAGCACAAATGCAAATGTTTCATGCATATATTTAATAAAAATTTATAAGTCTAGATATCATTTAAAGTGTGTTTATACAGAAGCTAGTGAGTGATATAACATAGATACTATAAATAGTTGATCTGATATTATTTTAAACTATGGAGAAATCATCATTAACCCCTGAGAAAATGTAAAAATAAAAATTGTATTGTATTTTGTTTTTCCACCTTCAAAATATCTGACATCATCTGGTATTTTATGATTATCTTGCTTAAATTAAGGTATATGATCACATATATTTAAGGAACTTGGTCATAATGACTTTGTGGATTTTACTGTTTGTTAAGAATCCCTACAGCCTGCTGAATATCACAGACTTTTAGTTTAGAGATTTGTTTATAAAGAAAACATATAATTAAGTTTCTAGCTATAATTTTTTTATCATTGTAGCAATATGTCATGAGGAGTCATTTTATTATGTTTCCTTAACAGAATAATCATATTAGTTTTTCCCCGAAGCTCATGAATGATCTAGTCTTGAACAATGCTGCATAGGGTCTATTTTTGTGGAGTGTAGGGGAGTGGCAGGGCCAATAAGTGGAAGATGGTGGGGTGGCAGGCATGGGGAGGGGGGAGGCAACAGGGGTAAAAAAAAAAGAGACTCCAACAGTGAGTGGCACTAAGGTTTGAGGCTCACTCTAGCTATAATTTTACATGACTGAGTTTCATTTCTGCAACTGCCAACTCATATATATCCTAGATCTCCATGTGACCATGTTGTTGAAATATATCAAAGTTGAGAATATTTAGAATCCATAATATATATATATATATATATATATATATATATAATATTTTTCTAAATGCCAAAAATGTGATGAAATTTTTCAATTATTCTTATCAGTAAGTTCAATTATTTAGTGGAGTTAGACAAAAGTACGAGCTGCCATTTCCATTTCTGGGATCGATATTTCATTACAAGTTGCTGCTCACAGGAATTCTCATATTCAACTCCCTTTAAAAAAAAAAAGAAACCTAATTACAGTGTGGTAACAACTACATCATCAAGGAAGGGCATTTTAGTCATGAATTCTGAACAAAAACATGGGGACATTTATTCTATTTCCTCAGTTTCCACATGATATTCACAATGTCTTCTCACCTACAAAAATAATACAAGACTTGCTTAAGATCCTCACAAGGCTAGTCAGAATAGTTCCAGGCATAAGACAGCAAATTACTCTTATTTGATTAATAGAACATACCTACTTTTATATGTCCAGTCATTTGAAAGAATAATTTCTTTGCGACTACTGGTATGTCTTTATATAGAGATGGCAGCATTAGCTGTGAAATTCACCTGAACAAAACTACATCTCTATAGATTGCTGTGTCTACAGACAAAACAATCCATTGTCCTTGAATCTTTCACATTTCAGGAATTTTCTCTGTTATGCCCCAGGCTGAGTTCCACAAAATAATGGGCCACTAGAAGACTAATTTTACCCTTCATATCTTCTATTTGTAGTGGATCCTGTACTTTAAGAAACTGAAGAGTCAGCTGCTAGAAGATACAATGTAGCATTTAAAATTACAAGGGCTAAGAAGAACCTCCTAGAGAGGAGAGACTTTGGAAAGAGCCCTGCTCCTCTGAGAGCCACTCTACTAGCTTAAAGCCTGTATCATTGTGATCTTTCTCAAGTACTTGATGGGTAGTACAAATTACAGGGCATCAGTGAACTATGCAAGACATAAACACACTATATAAACTCAGAAGGTCAAACTCAGTTCAGTATTTACTCCACTAAAACTAAAATTATTTATATCAGCACTAGGTTCCAAATTAGACACTGTAGCACAAAATATGACAATTCGTGTAAAAGTAAAAGCCAGAATTAAACAAAAACAAAGAAATGAGGAATATGGATTGAAATTATTTTAAATTTTCTGGAAAAATATCACATATTTAATAATGATTTAAAGCTTGAAGTTCATACTTTGTAAATTTTCAAGGTAAAAATTATAGCTAAATTCCCTTTGATTAAGAAATAAATCAAGTAGGATGATAATCATCATCTTCCTGCCCCTCCTCTGTCCTTTCCTTTTCTGTCTGTCTGTCCCCTTTGTTTCTTTCTTCCCTTTCTTCCTTTCTTCTTCTTTCTTTCTTTCTTTCTTCCTTCCTTCCTTTCTTCCTTCCTTCCTTTCTCTCTCTCTCTCTTTCTCTCTCTCTCTCTCTTTCTTTCTTTCTTTCTTTCTTTCTTTCTTTCTTTCTTTCTTTCTTTCTTTCTTTCTGAACCAGGGAGATTTAATAAGGTTAATTTGGTCCCTTACAGGAAATGGGTAAGAGGTTACTTAAAGGGTAAAATAGTTACATCACGGAAGTCCACCCTAGTATGGATTTTAGCTTATGGCACTGGAGCATTAGAAGGTAGCTGAATAGTTAGCAGCGGTGTAGCAGGTGAGAGAATGTCTCTTTCAGGTACTCAGGTTCCCCTCTGGTTTTTCTAGAAATCTCAGTCCCTTGGGGAGTGTTGCTCAGCAGTCTTTATAGATTATAGATGCTTGGGAAGGAAGAAGTCTAATAAATACAGTCAGTTCTCAGGACTCTCCAAACCTGTTGAAATATTTACTCCTTCTGTCATAATCTTGACTGCAAAATGGTATGTTTTGCTTTCTTTGGAACATCCTGTATTCACAAGTGTCATTCCATGGTGTAACATTTAATCTCAAAGGATATTTTCAAACAATTCCCTAACATATTTAATGTAATGTAAGTAAACAGATATAATGTGTATGAAAGCATATTATATTAAATCAATATGCCATTTATATACTTTGTTCATTAATTTTATATTTTTCATTATTTAGAACAATTTTTATGTTCAAATATAGTTTTCCCCTGTCTCTAAATTCTTCTATATATTCTCCCCATCCATGTTTATTCAACTTTAAGTTTTTACTCAAAAAACAATCAAAAGAATCCAATATACTAACAAGATACCCCTAAAACAAGAAAACGAAATAAAACAACAGCTTAAAACACCAAACTGTAAACAAATAAAAGCACACAAAAAACTGGGGAGTCCATTATATATTAAACATGAGGACTGAAGATGAGCATTGCCCTGGCCTGGTTGCCCCTCCAGTAGAGAAAATTAATTTTCCTTTTTCCAACAGATATAAATAATGACTCAGTTGTTTATCTTTTCCTTGGTAGCCACATTTGTATTCCTAAATTCATTTATTTAGCTATATAATAAAATATAATATAATAAGGTTAAAAACTAAAATTATCACATTGATGTTGGGCAAAACAAACCAACAGAAGGAAAAAAAACCGAAGAGAAGGCACAGGAATTAGAGACTCATTCCTTCACACACTCAGGCATCCCATAAAAACACAAATTATTTTATACCCATGTATGCTGTTTCACTCTCTGTGAGTTCATATGAACTTTGATATTGTTGATTTAGAGGAGTTTATTGTCTGGGTGTGCTCTATCACTCCTGGCTCCTGAAATCTTTGATACTCCCCTTTGGTGAGTTACCTGAGATTTGAGAGGAAGGTTTTCATGGAAACATCACCTTAAGATCTGACTGTTCTTCATCACACTCTATGTAATGTCTAGCCATAGGTCTATATATTTGTTTCCATAGCCTGTAGGAGGAAGCTGCTCTTATGATTGCTAAACAAGCACTGGCCTATGAAATAGCAGAAAATCATTAGGAATAATTTCACCACTATGTTTTATTTTGTTTGTTTTCTAAAATCCAGTAGTATTTGGCTTTACCCTAGACCCCTAGTCCAGTTTTGGATCTCTTGTTCTTAGTTACACAAGCAATGCTTGATATGGTTTCTATCTTGTGCAATGAGTCTTAAATTACATATTGGTTGGATAATCATATAAGCTTTGTATCGACAATGCCTTAGTGTATCTTTTAGAGAAGACATCATTGTAAATCAAGGGAATTGTGGCTGGATTAGTGTTCACATGTTCTTCTTTATAGTGTGCAATGTAACTTCATTGTAAAAGACTATAGGACTCAAAACTCTATGTAGGCATTATCTCAACCTCTCAGTGTTCAGTGAATTGTATAGGTATTATATTCAACAATATTCTTGGCCATTTTGGGTGGTTTGGGAAATCCCAAGGAACCCCACTGGCCAACATCTTAAATAGATATAACCAAATTTCAGTAGTGGAAGCTTTCTTTGGTGACTAGAGATGTCCAGTTAGAACTGTCTTCTTCATTATTTCTTGATTTCATTTAGTTCATTTTAGGAAGTTCCTCCTGTATTACACTTCCATCCTATCCCTCACATGATCCTTTGGCTATCTCTCTCCTTATTCTACTTCACAGTGAACTTTGCCTCCTGTCTACTTGATCATTCCATTCCAGGCTTCTCACCCCATCAACCTACAATTTTCTATTCTACTTACAATTCATAACAAGATCTAAACACTTACTTGCTACCATCTGTGGTTCTACACATTGTAGCCTCGTTATCATTGAATAAAGATCTATTATTCACAGAAAAGTAAACACATACTGTTTTAGTTAGGGTTTTACTGCTTTGTATAGACTACATGACCAAGGCAACTCTTATAAGGACAACATTTAATTGGTGCTGGTTTACAGGTTCAGAGGTTGAGTCCATTATCATCAAGGCAGGAGCATAGTAGTATCCAGGCAGGCATAGTGCAGGAGGAGCTGAGAGTTCTACTACTTCATCTGAAGGCTGCTAGTGGAAGACTGACTTCCAGGCATCTAGGATGTGGGTCTTAAAGCTCATTTTCACATTGACACATCTACTCCAACAAGGCTAAACTTCCTAATAGTGTCAATCCCTGGGCCAAGCATAGACAAACCATCACATTTCACTCTCTAGCTCCCATAGACTTGTTCAAACACATGAGTTTATGGAAGCCATATCTAACCGTAGCATAATACACTTCAATCCTACTTCCAAAGTCCTCATAGTTTATAGCACTCTCAACGATGTTAAAAGTCCAAAGTTCAAAGTCTCTTTGGGATCCATCCAATCATTTAACTATAATCCCAAAAGCAAGACAGGATACCAGCTGGGCAAACTCCAAACTCTGCATTTCCATGTTTGATGTCAAAGCAGTTTTCAGATCTCCAAATTCTTTTTCATCTTTATTGACTACAACAAACTTCTTTTGTGGACTGGTTCTACTCCCTGTTAGCACCACTCCTCATGAGATATCCTATGTCTCTGGCATCTCAAAAATCTTGATGTCTTCAAGGCAACTTTAATGTTACAGCATCTTGTTTCAATGTATGTGATCCAGACATGATCTTCTGGGATCTTCCAAAGGCTGGCATCACTTCTCCAGCTCTGCCCCTCATAGAACTCTAAGCTCAGATTGATTCACTCCACTGCTATTGTTGTTCTTAATGATCATCCCATGGTACTAGTACCTCCTATACCCTGGGATCTTCCTCTGCAACTAGACTTCATCAATAGCCTCTCATAGGTTCTCTTCATGGTGCCAAGCCTCACATCTTTTGCATGATCCCTTCAGTCCTGGGCCATCAACTGTAACTGAGGCTGAAGCTTCACCAATGGCCTTCCATGACCCCTCATAGTGTCATGCCTCAGTGGGTATCATGAACCCTTCATTCCTTTAAAACCTGTCACCTTGGTGACTCTTACATAATTACCAAGTACATCTTCAGCATGAGGTATAAGCTTTGCTATTTCTAGAACACAGCTTCTTTGTCCTTTCAGAAAATACTTCCCAGAAGTTTTCACCTAAGTTATGTTGAGCTTTTCTTAATCACCACTATTTCAGCTTGAGCTAACCAGCATCAATTGTCCCAGTAGTTTCCTTCCCCTCTTGACTATGAAGCCAGAAAAAAGCTACTAAGTTCTTCTGCTTCTTAGGGCTGAAACATTCTTGCATCCCTTACTCAATTACCAGCTTCCTGTTTTCTGGCTCACCCTCTGCCTAAATTGGGCTTTCCTGGAACTGGCTCTGTAGATTGACCTTGAACTCAGAGATTTTCAAGGCTGTCTGATATAATGCTGGGATTAAAGACATGTACAATGATGCCTGTATTTAAGTTTTTCTTCACCTAGAACCTGTACTGTCCCAGGTTGGCCTTGAACTTAAACATCTTTATGGCTTTGTCTCCTGGGATTAAAGGTGTATACCACCATGCCTGCATCTAAACTTAGCTGGGTAGGATCTTGCCCCAAAATCCTTTAATGTGTTATGTGCTAGAACACAGGATTCAGTTCCATTTCACTTCCTGGTGTCCCTTTAATACTTGAACCATATACTTTATATTTTGCATTTCTACATTTGCTATGCTTGCTTCATGAGACTTAACCAGAGAAAAAGTCTCTGCTGGGCTTTTTTGAGACATTCTTTGTCAATGCAATTAATATGAATCTCTTTACCTTAGACTTAGGTAGATTCTTCAGGTAAAGGTCAAAAGCAGCCACAATCTTCACCAAAATAACATAAAACCACTCTCTAGACTACATTCTGAAATTCTTCTCCACTGAAACCTCTTGGGCCAGGTATGTACTGTTCAAATCATATTCAGAAACAAAGTCTTCCATATTCCTACTATAACAGTCAATTAAGCCCAACTTAAAACATTCCACTGCTTTCCATCTTTCCAAAATCCACATTCCTCCAAACAAAAGCATGGTGAGGACTGCCACAGCAATACTCCAGTCCCTGGTAGCAACTTCTGTCTTAGTTAGGGTTTACTGAGGTGTGCAGACACCTTGACCAAGTCAAACTCATAATGACAACATTTAATTTGGGCTGACTCACAAGTTCAGAGGTTGAGAACATTATCATCAAGGCAGGAGCATAGCAGCATCCAGGCAGGCGTGGTGCAGGAGGAGCTGAGAGTTCTTCATCTTCATCTGAAGACGGCTAGTGGAAGACTGACTTCCAGGCAGCTAGGATGAGGGTCTTAAAGCCCATTCTCACAGTGATACAGCTACTCCAACAAGGCCAGACCTTCTTTGAGTGCCATTCCCTGGGCCAGGAATATACAGACCATCACACATACCATCTTTATCTTACTAGATCTGAGATACTTCACTCAGTGGGATTTTTTTTTGCTTTGCCTGAAAAATTTATTATGCCATGTTTTAAGCCACTGAATACGTACTCTACTGCATAAGCGTATTACGTTTTCTGGAGCCACCCTTATATTGAGTGTCAACTAGGTTGTTTCCAATTTCTGGTTGTTATTAATATAGCAGAAGTGAACATTGTAGAACAAGTGATTTTGTAATAGGATGAAGCATCTTTTGACTATATGTCCAGTGGCTAGTTTCTTTTCCATTTTTATTAAATGGTTATTATCTATATCTATTTCTGTATCTAATCTACATCATCCATTCTCTCTCTCTCTCTCTCTCTCTCTCTCTCTCTCTCTCTCTCTCTCTTTGTGGGGGGAGGGTGGGAGGGTGGGTGTGTTGGTGTGCGTGTATGTTGATGGGTAGTTGATTTAATGAATTCCCAAATTACATGGGAATTCCCATGTTTGCTTGTAAGACACTGCAGGTCCCTGTGCCCAGTTGATATCGATTAGGAAATAAAAACACCAATAGCTAATGGCTGGGCAGATAGACTGAGTTGGGACCTTTAGATTTGCATGGGCAAGGAACTAGGAGAGAGGAAGGAAGGAGTGATCATCATGACAGGAACAAAGAAAGACCAGACCTAGAGACCCCGCAGACATGTGAGTCAGGGGAAGCTGCCACATAGGCCACTCTGTAAATTGTGTTTGGGGTAGCAGAGATGAAACACACATTTTAAAAGATGTTAACTCAGGAGTACCAGAGGGGAGTGTTTTCAAGGAGCAGGAAGGATTAGAAACGCCTATCCATTGAAGTAGTTGAGGCATGTTAAAATTAATCGGTGTATTGTGTGTGTGTGTGTGTGCGTGTGCGTGTGTGTGTGTGTGTGTGTGTGTGTGTGTGTGTTTCATTTGCAAATCAAGATAGCTCCAGGGCCAGTGCAGGAAGAGCATGTAACCCAACAAATTTGTTATCAAAATCCCCAATTACTTTTAAGAAGGCTAATAAACTGATCTATAACAGGTAAGAAGAAGAGTTTTGCTTGGAACTATTAAACAAAAGAGTAAGGGAAGTATGACCATCATTCACTCTAAGTTGATTAGCATGGTTTGAAGACATATTTATTAAAATCTGAAATTGCTTTACATGTATCATCTCAAATATAAATATATTGAATATAGTGAGAGGAAGTTTTCTACCATATAGTCACTTTTAGTTACAAAAATATTAAAATAAAAATATATACATATATGGGTACATATATATCTACTTGTATATAAATATTTTGTATATTATTGTTTATACATGTATAACAGGCATATATGTATATAAATATACAGAGAAACATAAGTGGACAAAGTATATCTTGAATTATAAGCACCTATGTTTGTAGATCCACTGAAATGGCCTACAAACAAGGAGCATAGTTAACATCTCAATATTGGTTTTCACATATCAGTCTAAAGTAAGGTAAGACACATATAGGAATAAAGAGGTTAGCAGTCAAACATAGACATAAAGCAAACTGGAAATTTTTCTATTTTCATGGAGTAAGAGACAGTTACCAATAAGGTACAGAAAACAAGGGGCACTGGGCACAGGTCATTTATTTTCATGAATGAATAGACTCTGACTAAGCAAACTGCCTTGTTTCAGGTTGGACGTTGAAATTCAGGTAAAGGTTTGGATTGGTTTGCTTGTTTTCTAACTGTGAAATGTAAGAGGCTGCTTTAACCAGAGGTAGCATAGAGGGGACTCATATACTCAGAGTTGGATGTATGAAATGAGACAACAATGATTACAGCAAATTGTAAGTCTTAGAATAGTAAGCATGTTTGCTATCTTCATAACTGTACAAGCTCATATGTGAATTGGTCAGCGTGGGTTGTTAGCTCCGTTGCATATTCACAGTTTCCCTACTACAAAAGCGACTGAAGCTTCCATCCTCATTACAGGTCAAGATACTACAATTTGATCCACAGACCCCCACTCTGCGTTATATCATTGCACAATCCTGTTCAGCAATCCCCACTCTAAATCACATTACAGCTTGCTATAGTAGAGTAGTTCATGTTATAAATCACCTTACTGCATTACCTAGTATGTTCCCACTGTAAATCATATTATTAGACAGTCCATTATATTCCGAGTCCCCTGGATGAACAGGGCACTTCTATCAGCAAGGCATCCCAGCGAGTTAGAGAGAGACTTGCAGAAAATTAAGACAAACCAGGATTCTTCTCAGTCAAAATAATAGCTCGCCTATATATCTGGCTCTCATAAAGTAGTTAGCGTAGTATCTATTTAATAATGGCTTTATAGTCCTAAATTTCATCCTGTGTTTGTATGGTGGTACAGTTTCATGAACAAAACATGTGCCTTCTCTACTATCTTTGTATTCTGCATCCCATTGTGTACCACTACAGAATATCTTTTTTTCTGTCTGAGGTTATAATTTAAATGAACCCACTCAATCCAGGTTAAGAGTAATATAACATTCCATTTTTAGTATCTGGATTCTGAATGTGTGGCATATTATATGCTATTAAATTGCCTAGAAATAAAGCTATATTTCATAAAATGCAGTATGTTATATTTATTTATACTGAGTTATCTTTATTAAATTTTTAATCTGAGAGATTAGATCACTAGTTCAAAGAGAAAATGACTATTTTTCTGGTTAAAGCAGCCTCTTACATTTCACAGTTAGAAAACAAGCAAACCAATCCAAACCTTTACCTGAATTTCAACGTCCAACCTGAAACAAGGCAGTTTGCTTAGTCAGAGTCTATTCATTCATGAAAATAAATGACCTGTGCCCAGTGCCCCTGCTGGTTAAGAGCATTTCAGGAATGAGACTGGGTGCCAAGCCCTACACCTTTGTTTCCTTTGAATTAATAGTCACTGTTATGTTGTCAGCTTTTCTTGCAAATGATTAATTTTTAACTATAATTATAGGAATAAATTAAAATTTTGTTTACATTTAGATAACATATTACCATAGCCAGAAAAAATATAGCATGTGCCTTTGCAAAATATTCTTCTAACATGTTATTTGGTCAACGTGAGTATTTTAATCTGGATGACTACAAGTCTTAAGTGTGTTAAGCCGGGCAGTGATAGGGCACACCTTTAATCCCAGCACTTGGGAGGCAGAGGCGGGCAGATTTCTGAGTTCGAGGCCAGCCTGGTCTACAGAGTGAGTTTCAGGACAGCCAGGCCTATACAGAGAAACCCTGTCTATAAACAAACAATCAAACAAACAAACAAAAACCAAAAGCCAAAAGCAAAACAAAACAAAATCTATACATTTAAAATACTTTTAACAAGTAGAAACCTTCCATGTCTGGTCATGACACTGGAAGTAGTCTGTAGCTTGAGTTTATGGGTTCTGTTTCAGTTTTTCCTGTTACACTGGAGCTTTGAGGAGATGGCTATCTAAATGCACAATAAAGTGAGTTTCAGATTTCATCTTTGTGAAAGCCTGTTTGTTTCCTTCCTGTTCTTTGTATTTATATAACATGTCGATCAACTCAATAAAGTATGCCTGATATTTCACAACTTAGTCCGGACCCTTCTGTTCTTGCTTACAAAAAAAAAAAAAAAAAAAAAAGAAGTATGCAGTGAAATTTACAGACCCTCCTGTCTGCTTAAGTCTTTAATAATTAACTCTTAATTCAGCTGTCTACATTCTTAGCAATAATTTATAGAACTGTGCAGGCTGTGTCTTAATGTTGAAGAGTGTTTTATTCTGGTGTAGAAATAACAGAAATCACTGAGAAGCATTACGCATAATTTGTGTATCCAATTTCTGAAAGGATTAAGAAATATGTTGGTCAAAATTTAAATTTATGTATTAAATAGCATGCATCACAACAGAGAATTTTATTTTAAAATCAACATGGTAAACATGGTAATTTAAATATAAAGACTTCTAATTATCAAACATGTTTACAAAAGTATTAAAAAAGTAAATTAGTGGCACTGTTCCATTCTCAGCTTCATGAATGGTAGAATTGCCGGTGGACATTTTAATGTCTTATAGATAAACCTAACTTATAGGATATCAGTTTACATTTTGTTTTATTTTTCTGCTTTCTGATTATTTAGTACACGTGCAAGCACACTCATAGAAATATGTTTCTAATGTAATCATTTTAATAGATGTACTGTTAAAAACAGTTATTCTTTCTTAATAGGCAAGAATACTAAGCTGAGGTTTTTTGGAATATTTTTCCTAATCTGGGTAAAGTGTGAATTACCTTATTTAATATTTTACATGGTTGCATTGTGTCAGCATTTATTACATGCAAAAATTTTATCTAGCAATTTTGTTAAAAATTCTATATCAGAGGCATACAGTGTTCATGTGTTGATACATAAACAAGTAAACTGGCAATTTCAAAAAAATCCAAAAAGAATTAAAAACTTTATATCTATAAAGCTTTCTTGGAAACATGGTAGTATGGAACTATTGAATACAAAAGACAAATTACTTCAATTTAACTAACAATTAAATTGAAATAATTTGAATAGAAATCAAGTGTTGAAAAATAAAATTATTAAATGTGTAACTACACAAAATAATACGCAGGAAAATTTATCTCAAATAAAACATAAAAAGTTAGTTAACTAATGTATTATTCACTAAATTATGCAAAGTTGATCATGAATTTAAAAAAGTAATTGACATAAAATATACATATTTATAATTAGAGTGTGATAATTTCATATTCAAATGTATATAATGTGTTGCATTAAGATCAGTTTAATTGACAGATATGTCAGCTAAAACATTTAAATTTCTTTGTGCTAGAAATTCACTATTTCAGTATATATACAATGAATTACCCTAAACTACAGCTAGTTGATTTTTCAGTTCCACATTGGAAGTTATTCACCCTGTCAAGAAAATCTCTACACATATTAATTATCTCCCCCTTTTCACATGTGACATTATCTAAGGCATACTATCCTATTTTCCACCTTTAACATATTAACATTTCCATTCACTTCCTGCTGCCTACAAATTAAGATGTAAAACCCTCAGATCAGATCGTTCAGCTGGAGAGTTTGATCTGATTGTGTGGATGTGGGAAACCCAGGAGGCTGGCCAGCTCGACTTCCACCCAGGTCCCAGATCCCAGGATTTCATTTGGTCCACTCTAAAATCTACATCAGCTGTGAACTGTTGCAGCATGTTAAAGGTCAGGTCCTGCTAATCCAAAGCTTCAGGATCTCTATGACACAGACCAACAACAGGATACCTGGGAGGAGTCCCAGTTAGGATCCAATGTCGATGGTGTCACAGAAGACCTTGAACCAGACCAACGACTCATTGCAATGAACATTTGCCAGTGAAGATGTGTGAACAAGCATTGGGACACAATGGGACACAGGGTGATACACTATAGCTTCCATGAAGAGACTTTTCTATGCTACAATTTGTTTATTTGTTATGTTTTGTTTGTGCATTTTAAGTTTTGTTTTGGGTTGAGTTTGTAAGTGGATATAAGGGGACACAGAAATGGTGGGGTGGGGGTGCATGAAGTGAAACTCACAAAGGCTCATCAGATACTTTATGTATCAATATTTGAATTTCTATATAAACTTCAAAATATGTACTATTTATTCCTCTGCGTCTGACATTCTTCACTCTACAAATGCTGCTGAGATTCACTCATGTCTGCCAAATTAGAGAATGTCAAGCTTAATATGTAATATTGTTCCATTTTATAATAGTATTATATTTCCTTTACATATTCTTCCATCTATGGACTTATCGGCACCTTCAGAACAGATGGATAAGTGTGCAGAGCTAAGTGACAATCTATAGAGTTCACAGAAACACCTAGAAATAACATACCTGTAAATGATTTAGTTCCAAGAATATGTTACTCAAATAATTCAACACTCAAAATTAAGATATCTAGTTTAGAAAATGTGGCAGCAAGCACTTTAGAAAGATGTGTGGACAAGAAACATTGAATGTTCTCAGCATCATCAGTGGTCTGGGAACAGCCACAGTTAATATATCCTTTCCCAACTTAAAAAGCAGCAGCCCAAAGAACAGAATCAAAAGTGCAGTCTACAATGCAATAAAGGTCACAATAAAGATGAACTAGGACATCAATATGGGAAACTGTAACTTTCCTCAAAAACCATGACTAGAATCTCTATCTGATCCTATCTAATCTGCTATTCCCTGTATGCCCAAAGGAAAACTTTTTGACTTACTGATTAAGTCAAAAAGTTAAACTTCTAAAGTACATGTGACATATAAAATTCAGGATATTTGTTTCTGTGAAGAGGTCACTATAGGAGTAACAATAAACCATTAGGCTTATTGTACATGTTTCAAAGGCTACAATTGTTTTCTTTCTTTTGTTCTATTATTTATGTATCACTTCTATGTCTGCCTTTGTGTTTCCTAGACAAAATCTCACTTTAAATCAAGGATGGTCTGGAACATACTCTGTCCTGCAGAATGGACTAAAAACCTCAATTCCACAGCCACAGTTGTCAAAGTGTTCTGAGTGCAGGCATGTGGCATCACACACCATGTTAAGTAAACTGATCATTTAGAAAGATGGAGGGCAATAGTGGAGGTTCAGGACAGTGCCCCGTGTGGACTCAGTAAAAGTAGGTTAGAAGAAGAACTTTTACTCTAATTACTTGAAACTAGCATGGAAAACAGAACAGCTTAAAAGACAATAGCGAAACACTTTTTTTCTAACACATAATTTTATCCTATTCCTTTCTGAATAATGAGAAATATACCCTAATCAAACAGCAGTGGCTTATTTACCAGTCAGTCTAAAAGCCCACAAAGGCACAGAATATATCAAGCAAAAATCAATTATGTTTCTCATGAAATCATTAATGTTGTTATATAATAAAGATATAGAACATCTGACATTTTATCGTGGGTGGCCAAAGATTGTCTTGTGTATGTTCCTCTATAAATTGCATGACATCGAAATAAAGTTGAATTAGATTTAATGTAAGCTACATTCCCAAATATTTGAATGATTTAAATAGTGTCTAACTTGCATATGGATACACATATAAGTTTTTTTTTTTTTTTGTGGTTGTGAAAGTGAGGCTAGAAAGAAAACATTGAAAATGGTAAACTTACTCTAAAAGCATGAAATTCCCTGGCTTATACTGCTTATCGGTTCATGGCAATGCAGGTTACAGAGAAGACTGATGTGCTAAGAGAGCTCCAGCTCTCATGTTCCCTAGAAAGAACTTGAGTCAAGCTATTTCCATGGTTCAAAAGGACATCCATTCAATACTGACATTAACCAAAAATACAGACTTGCTCAGATGCATATAATGTGGAGACAATAATCTTGTATTAACTTATTCTTGCTACTATTTAAGTGTTTTAGTTACGTGTTTTTAGGGGGCATATTAAGCATTAATTAAAAAGCCCATCAATTTATTTTAGTGTGTTTTTAGTATAATGTTTACCCTGAAACTGTAAGTTGCTAAAAGTATTTGAAAATAGATTCTGTTTAGGAGTTAATTTTGAAAATACTTGTACACTGATATTTCTATAAAAAATAAAGTTTTTCCTGTAATATATATATATATATATATATATATATATATATATATATATGATTTGTGTGAGTACAAATAAGAAAAGCAAAATTAACCTAAGTTCTCTTGACATTGTTAATGTTTTGCTCTGTGTATATTTACAGTTGTTCATTGAACTTCGAGCTTTTTCCTCAACATAGATATAAATTATATTTTTCTCTTTTGGAGAGATGTCTAATACTCACTGAAAATTTATGTGAATACATAATGGTTTATTTCTAAACTGATATTTGTAAGTTGTATTTGTGAAGTATAATTTTTGTGCTTTGTTGTATCTCCTAAATTTCACTTTTACAAAAAATAGTGAAAACTAGATTAAACATTTGGAAGGACATTAGATTATAGAGTTCTAAACTTCAAAAATTCATTTTTCTATAGAAATAGACATTGTACTCAGAGGATAAATCTGTTACCAGAGGATAAACTCAATTTCCTGTAAATATATTATTCTATTTACTGTTTATCTGACTCCCCAATTATGGGAAGTTATTAATCACAAGTCAAATGCAGCCATTCATTTCATTTTCCTCTGGGTCTTTCTCTCTCCAGTTGCCAACCGTGGAGACAGACAGGGAGCAGTCAGCAGCTCTTGTTGGGTTGACTGACTGTAACCCTATCTGGTCTGGCTGTAGTGCTCAGCAGGGACCATGTGTTCCTACAAACTTTTTAAAATATTAATACATAAAATCGTACTGAGGTTTCTGATAGCAGAAGACCGACTCCTCTGTGGTTTACTGATTGGCGTTCTATTGGTGATTCCGAGAAGTCACTGGCGCCTAAATGGGTTAAGTCTAATGAGCTTTCGAAAGCTGATAGCATAATTTAAGATGACTTTCAGTCTCTAAGCTATAGACCTATCCGACCCCAGAAAATTACAGTGTTTGTTAATGCTGTGCTGGAGACATCTTTGAATCAACCCAAACCAGATATATTAAGTGAAAAAATTGAGTTGTGGTTCTTTAAGGGAAGTTATTATTTGCTTCTGACAGGTCTGCATTCTTAAGGGCAACTGATATTCGAAAATTTGTTGGGAATTCAGACTTAAATATGCACATGCACACACACACACACACACACACACACACACAGAAAGAGAGAGAGAGAGAGAGAGATGCATAAAGAGAGACAAAGAGAGGAGACAAACACAAATACACATATAGCCACAAAGTCAGACAGAGAGACACACAGAGAGAAGGGTAAAGAGAATATTTTGTCTGCATGAATGTGGAACCCATCAATAATAAAATGGCCTATGGCATACAATGGAAATAGAGAAGAGCCTAGCTATATCGGAAAGGTATTTGTAAATATACGTTGAATCTGAGTATTATTCCTGGAAGCACAAGGCTGGGAGGAAGAATCAGACCTAACTTCTACAAGGAAGAGACAGACACACACAGATACAGAGAGACAGAAAACTATAAAGAGACAGAGACAGGAAAAAGAGATAGAGATACAGAGACAGACATACACAGAGAGACAGACACACACACACACACACACACACACATACACACAGAGGATTCTTTTACTCCTACAAAATGAGAATCGACAACTTCTATTTTCTTAATCTTTCTTGTGCAGTGTATGTCTCATAGGAAATATAAAGTCAATAGAACCTGTAGAGACTACCTCCAGAGGATAGACACTGCCCCAATTGAGGGATTGGACCACACACCCATCTCAAATTATTTAATCTAGAATTGTTCCTGTCTAAAGGAAATCCAGGGGCAAAAAATGGACCAGAGACTTAACAAAAGGCCATCCAGAGACTGTACCACCTAGGAATCCATCCCATCTGCAAACACCAAACCCAAACACTATTGTTGATGCCAAGAAGCACTTGCTAACAAGATCTTGGTACAGCTGTCCCCTGAGAAGCTCTGCCAGCACCTGAATAATATAGATGCAGATACTCATAGCCATCCACCAGACTGAGCCAGCAGACTTCACTGGAAGAGTTAAGGAAGGAATGAATGACCTGAAGAGGATTGCAACCGCATGGGAAGAACAACAATATCAACTAACTGGACCCCCTCAGATCTCCCAGCGACTAAACCACCAACCAAAGAGTATATATACATGGAGGGACCTATGGCTCCAGTGGCACATGTAGCAGAGGAGTGCCTTATCTGGCATCAATGGGAGGGGAGGCCTTGGTTTTTTGGAGGCTTGCTGCTCCAGTGTAAAGAGATGTTAGAGCTATGAGGCAGTAGTGGGTGGGTGAGTGAGAGCACCCTCTTAGAAGCAAAGGGGAGGAAGGATGAGATGGGTAGATTGTGGAGGGAAGACCAGAAAGGGGACAACATTTGAAATGTAAATAAACAAAATAATTAATAAAAAATGAAAAAGAAGAAACAGTATATAGAAATAAAAAGTCACAAATTTCTTGTTTTATAAATAGACAATTAACTAAATAAATGAAAACAAGTGATAGGATGTTAACATGAAAACCCTGTGATTTATTAAAATATTAAAATGCATGTTTCTGGAAGCCAAGATAAACTAAAAGAACTCTTGGAAGATAGTATATTTTACATGGAACTCATATCATTATGCTGAATAAATACTATTTACCTTGTAAAGGAAGAAATTATACCAAATTATCCTTGAAATCTTTATACTTTTGTTATAGTTTAAGGCATTTATTACTATAATTCCTAGCAGATTTCCAAAATATAAGAGATGGACAAAGTAAAGCTTTGGAAACTTGATTAATTTATCTGCATTAATGATAGCAGACTGTCTTTAACTGTAAAAATGTAAAAAAAATGTGTTTTTTTCTCATTTTTCTGTTGATTTTTAAATTGAAGTCTGTTTTCAAATACTAGAATACATTTTTCTGTGAATCGTATAACTGCATTCTCATGAATTGGACTTGCCAAAATCCTTGCTACAGTAATGTGGTGATGACACATACCTGTAATCCTTGCATTCATGTGGAAGAGGCAGTAGAATATTTGTGAGCCTGTTCTACATTGTGAATTCCAGAACAGCCAGAGCTACATAGTGAGACCCTGTCTAGAAACAAACAAACAAACAAAGAAATAAACAACATTAATATTGCAAGTATCATGAATATAATGCTTAAAAATTTAAGGTAAATATTTCTTCAATTCAAAGCTTAAAATTTAATGTAGTCTAGAAAATGAATAGAGCATCTTTATAAAATTCTTGCCACTTAGGAATAATATTTTCTTTAAAATAGGTAATAGAAAATGAGAGATAATAGTCAATAATTTATAATTAAAGATAATTGTAATAATTCTTAATATTTTAAAGACAATTTTAAAACATGTTATTATAGAGACAATTCAATCGAAAGTTATTTGTTTATACCATTAAATTCAGAGTGTGATAGTTACTGTCAACCCTTCCAATGTGCCTAACTGGACATATAGGAAAGAAACATTATAAATAGAGAAGAAAGAAAATTACTCATAAGTGCTGAGATTGACTATACCCAATATGTAACAGTTTCAATCCTAAGTCTGTCTCACCTAAAATTAATTACTACAGCTTGCAACAGCTGGAGCTGACTCATTATATTAGTGTTTTCAAAGCCTGTATTCCTCTTAGAATTAGTTCCCTTTTTAATTATAATGCACAACAGACAAATATTTCCAAATTCTTTACTTAGATTTATTTTTCTAGATATAAAATCTATTCCAAAGAAAGAAAAAGCCTAAATGTTGAAATTGAGAATTTCATTTTGAGAGTTTACAAATTTACACAAAATAATTGTTACCTGGTTTGTACCTCATATTTGCTAATATTTATACTCTCAAATAGCCACTTAAGAAACTATGATTTTTATTATAAAATATTAGCAAGTATTAATTTATAAGAAATTTAGCATCCCTGAAGCAAATACATCCTTCCTAATTAAAATAGATAAATGAGATAGATACATGAAGAAATGATTTGCATTAATTCCATATCTTGATAACTTTTTCTTTCCTGATTCTTTCTTACTTGTGTTGCTATGCAGTTATATTTGTTGCTACTCGCATAACTATTCCTAAATTTTCTGTGTAATTATTTTATATTTATTTACTCAACGACTTTCTAGAAACAATATTACTTAAAATCAGAAAAGAGTTGAATTGAGAATGTTTGCCTGGGAGGACCGGTCTGGAGGGTTAGAAAACACTTTAGGTCCGTAATAGTGCTTAGATCATTAACCAACATCTCAGTAGAACACTTCTCTGAAAGAAAGGGAGATGGATGCAGTTGCCTTTCCTCTCCATTTATTTTTTATGGTTATTTATTCACAGATGATGTGGGCAGACTGTGTGCAGAAATAAAGCTTGGGTAATTTACAGGCAAATGTGTCTCTCTATTGGCTAGCATCTTCAGAGAACTCTAAGAAATTAAACAGAAAGTAGGTCATCTGAATCATACACTTGTTAAACATTTATCTTATAAATGAAGCTAATATGTACTTATTCTAAAAGTGTGGAAAAAATGGCTTTGAATAGAAGAAGGAAGCAAGTTAAACAAAACAGAATTATTAAAGCACCCAGTTTCTGCACCTCTATAACTTCAGTAGGTGGTCTGCTCCTGACAGTGTACAAACCAGTGGGAGAGTTTGCTAATGAAAGACAAGATACATGTGTTGACATAACATTAAATGACTGGCTGTTCACTCCCCCTGGGTCTGAGTTGTGGATTCTATGCAATAGTAGCACAAAGGAATTGTTTTTATCCTCGTTTTTTCCTAACTTTAGCATCTCGCAAAAATTAACAGCTTTCAGTTTGTCATTTGCATGTTTATTTCATGCCATGCTCAGTTAAAATTAAAATTGGACCACTAGTCACACACTTCAAAATGTAGTCTATCTTCAAAGGCCTGCAGTTT
The DNA here is from genome assembly GCA_019843815.1 of Montemys delectorum. Taxonomy (NCBI): domain Eukaryota; kingdom Metazoa; phylum Chordata; class Mammalia; order Rodentia; family Muridae; genus Montemys; species Montemys delectorum. The sequence goes on from JADRCD010213516.1 coordinate 33,351, forward strand.
GACTTAATGAGTGTGGAGTGAAAATCTCTTCTTTAAATCAAATTAAATGTAAGCTATCCGTGTTCAATCCTGCAGAAGCATATTGTGTGTGTGCTATAAATTGAGAACACTCAATAGAAAGAGATAGTTTTATGTCTTCTTTGCCCAAAAATATGCAGCATGATTGGAAAGATATGGATTTTTACTCCTGGTTTATAGCCACAGGGAATTTTTAAGTTATAATGCCACAAATCTGTGGCATTGTGTCATGAACGCATACAGCAATAAGACTGAAGATCAAAACTTGAGTTTCCTTTTGAAAGGAGTTTGCTGTAAGGAAACAATTTTCTCCTTGTTATCACCATGGGACACATCCATTGGACTGAGAGGCTATATTGTCATTCAGACACTTGAAAGTCAATGTTTCAGAATGAGAGGATTATCAAAAGTGAAGCACCCACTAGAGGGTCATGCAATACAGTGACCAGGACAGTGTCATTACCAGGTAGAATCCAGTCTGGAGGGAAATAGTTCCAAAGTCTACAGAACTACATGAGAGGTAATGAAAGTGTCCTTAAGTTTAAAAATTATCAACTTCATAAGACTGGTCACACCTAGTCCACTTGTCTAATATCTGCATTTCAGAGATGGTATGTGAATATAACTTCTGGGATGAGAGTGATCTGTCTGCTTTTATTGTTTGCATTGTATTTTGTATCCTGACTTGGAAGGATTTATTGATTGTCATAAATTATTTTTGGGGGGGTTTTCATGACAAGGTTTCTCTGTGTAGCCCTGGCTGTCCTGGTACTCACTCTGTAGACCAGGCTGGCCTCGAACTCAGAAATCCGCCTGGCTCTGCCTCTCAAGTGCTGGGATTAAAGGCAGCGTACGCCGCCACCACTGCCCAGCAGATTGTCATAAATTATTGGCAAAAAGAAAACCTAAAAAAGTAAAACCTTTTATGTGTTTCACCAAATTTTTCTTGTTTAGTTTTTTAAAGGATATAAATTTTACTTTACTCCACTAGGTCCCCTTTATCTCAGCCCCCAAATGGAGCAGGCTCCTGCTGCTATTCCAAGAGCTACTTTTCTCAGGGCAACTTGTCAGCTAAAGGTAGATCCATATCTCTTCTACTACTTCTTAGACACAATCCCCCAAATCGTATATAGCTATGTAGTCTCTCCTTCCTCATGGACACCTTCCCCCACAAATCATAGAGATCTCACTTGACAAGCTCCCTTCCTCCACTTTTCCCAGTATTCCATCCTCCAACAGCTGCAGGCATTCCCAGTGAGGACACTATCTAAACAGGCCAGGGCCAGAGGCAACACACAGATATCACAGTCTCCAAAATGCAGAGAGGAAACAGCAACCAAGGAACAAAACAACAAACCCACAAAGAAAGTCACAGAAATCAGTACTTATCATCATCCCAAGCTTAGATGAATAAACTTCAGTGTAAAAATAAAATCTATGACAGTCAGGGAAATATTACAGACCTGATACCCTAGAGCAACAGGCCTTTAATATTCCAAAATTAAGTAAAACACAGGGAAAAGACTATAAAACCAATTATATGAAGATGGTATAAATCCTTAAAATGAAATGAATAAATCCCTTATAAAAATCTACAAAATCGAAACTAATTGGAGGAAATGGATAAACTCCTTAAGGAAATTTAAGACAATATAAGCAATCCATTGAAAGAAGGAATAAAACTGTTCAAGACCAGAAATGGAAATAGAAGCAATATGAGAGAATATAAACTGAGGGAAATGGAAAATTTGGGAATTTGAACAGGAACTTCAGAGGCAAGTTTTACCAATGGAAAACAAGAGATAGAAGAGAAAATTACAGACACTGAAATAACTATAAAAGAAATGGATACACTGATCAAAGAAAATATTAACTCTTAAAAGTTCCTGACACAAATTATTCAGAAAATCTAGGACTCTATGAAAAGATCAACTCTAAGAATAGTAGGCATAGAAAATGGAGATTCTCAACTCAGAGGCCCAGAAATCTTTTTCTACAAAAGCATAAAAGAACATTTTCCTAACCTAAAGAAAGAATGTGTATAAAGTTAAAAGAAACATTCAGAACAGCAATAGATTGGAATAGAAAAGAGAGTCACCTGACCACATAATAATCAAAACACTAACCATAAAGAAAATACTTTTAATTGCTTCAATGGATTAAGACCAAGTAACATGTAAAGGCAGACCTATTAAACTTACATCTGTCTTCTCAATGGAGACTCTAAAAGCCAGACAGGACTAGACAAATGTGCTGCAGATTCTAAGAGAGCACATATGCCCACCAAGACTATTCTACCCAGCAAAACTTTCAATCATGAAAGATGGAGAAAATTAGTTATTCCATGATAAATCCATATATAAGCAATATGTATCCACAAATCCAACCATAGGAAAGGTGTAGCTGCTTGTATTATGAATGCCAATTGTGTTCCTCAAAATCTGTTGACATAAGAAGGTCTGCATGTAGCTTCTGGGAATCTGCCCCTATCAGTTCTGATTGATAAATAAAGGATGCCAACAGCAGAAATCTGGATAGAACAGACATGGAAAGGATTTTAGGATTCCTAGGCTTGAGTCTGGGAGGAGAAATGAGAAAGATTTGATTTGCCATGCTGGGAGAATGTGGAGGAGAGGAGAGACCAACTGCATGCCTGAGAATAGTGTAGGGCAGAGGCATAGCCGCCATGTGAAGGAGCCACCAAACTGGGTGCAGAGCAGCCAAGATAGAATATAGAATTAGTAAGCACTAATTCAGGATTATCAGCATCAGAGGAGATAGATTCTAACAGCATGGAGGGTTAGGCAGTGGGCCAACTACCATACTGTTTAAGGCATATTTTAGTGTGTTTCATTCAGGAACATAAACCATTGCAATGGATAATGAAACCTGCTGTCAGGATTTATTAATTAATATTTAATTATACAGAAAAGTGTTATAATAAAAACTCCAATCAAAGGAGGCTAACAAATTTGGACTCCCACAGCCAATCTCCATTGGGAAATCTCCAATATTCCCTAGCTCTATATCCCTGACAGTATTGGCCATTATGACATGTGTAAAATGGAGTCACAATGTAGTTTTTTGACTTATATTTCCCTGGTTATTAATGATTTTCAACATTTATTTGAGTGTTTCTCAGCCATTTTAGATTACTCAATTGCATTATTGGCCAAGAGGTGTAGAAGTATGGTCCCAGTTCTTTCTAGCCCCATGCTCCCAGAAATAAGACTGAGATTCAAAATAGATTTACAAATATCTTGGCCACATAGCTAGGCTCTTCTCTGACTAGAATCATAACTTAAGATAGCCCATTTATTTTAACATATATTCTGCCATGTGGCTGGTTACCTGTGTTCAGGTACCATGTATCCATCTCTTCACATCTCCCATAGCTGATCTTCCCATACCCTGCTCTATCCTAGAATCTTAACTGCCACCTGGATGCCCCACTTCTATTTCATGTCTACATCATGTGCCATAGACTTTTTAATTGACAGGTGTTGCATCCTTAGGATATATAAGATGTCTCTACAAAGGGTTTTCCATGGTGATTCCCAAACAATTCACACTTTTGCTAAAGCAAAGTGTTGTTCTCTTCTAACTAGCATCATGATCCCAATGCTGAGGGCAATACCCTTGTAACTCACTGAACATGGACAAGTAGAGCTGATAACTACATAGAGCCTTCACCCCTAAGCTCCAGTCTCTTTGGTACATGAAGATACTTTTTAGGCATCCAAAAGAGAAACATGGGACACAGTCTTTGACCTACAATATGTCTTTCCTTCAAAATATGCTGGGGCAACGATGGCACGTAAGTTGTGGAATAGACAATGAATGACTAATTTGGCTAAATACCCACTCCACAAGAGAGAATCCCTGCCTGACTTTGTTTTAGTTACCCAGAATTAGAGATTCAATAGCACAGAAACTATACTACTAATAAAACAATATAAAAATATGACTCCTAATCATATTCTGTTATAATCATAGATTCAATCACTTATTTGGTCATCATCACAAAGGCTTCCTTTGGCAATAGATGGGATGAAACTAGGGAACTACAGACGGACATTTTCTTGAGAAAGACTCTAAATGGGATATTTCCATGAAATCTCTCCTCTCAGAGTAGAAGAAAGTCCATGAATATTGATGCACAGATATTATAAAAGCCAGATGAGATACAATACCCCAAGATTACAAGGACCTCTGAATCAATATGGAAGACACTTATGAGAGCTTACAGAAACTGACGGAGCTAGCACAGGCCCTTCTATATGAGTCTCCACCAGCTTCTCTTCGTATATATTTGGCTTACTATTTTTAAAGGACTCCTAACTAAGAATACTTGGTGCACCAAATCTTGTGCCTTATCTTAGGTACTGTTTTTCTTCTATTGGGGTCATGTGTACAACTTCAATGTAATTGGTTTGCTTCATTGTACTACTTTTTTTATTCTGTCATGTTTGGTCATTACCTTATAGAAGCTTGTTCTTTACTAATGAGAAATTGTGAAGAGGAGAGGTGCATAGTAACTGAGAGAAATAGAGAGAGGGGAAACAATAATCAGGATATATTGTATGAGAACAAACTCATTCATTTTCAATGAAGAAATAGATTAAAATGTATATTATTTTGTTTTATGTATATATTTATTTTGATTGCATGTATGTCTGTGAGCCACATGTATGCCTATTGCATATAGATGTCAGAGAAAGGCATTGCATTCCCTTCAATTTGAGTTACTAATGGTTGTTAAATGCTGTGTGTATACTGAGAAGTGAACCCAGGTCTTCTGTAAAAAAATATTCTGTGTTTTAATCACTGAACCATCTCTACAGAACTCCCTAAAATTATTTATAGTTGACAATCAAGTACCTCATATTTATACCTTATTTTGAACTAATAAGCTTATTTAAGTCATTTTCATATTTAAAAAGTAGGTGTCAGCCAGTCTGACAACATCCAGAGGAAGCTCCACTCCCAGGTGCTTTTAATATGCCCAGGATCATAGGATCAGAGGTGAGGAGGACACAATATCTGTCCCAACACCAAGAGTAACATGGCACCAGCAGGACCCAGGCACACAGAAACTCCACCAGATCGGTGGCACAGGTTCCTTCTAGTCTGTCTGGACCGGCGGCCTGAGCAGACCTTGGGCACAAACTGCTCAGCCAGACCCACCCGACCCAGAGGAAGCTCCACTCCCAGGAGCTTTAACATGCCCAGGATCACAGCATCACAGGATCCTTGAAGATTAGTCAGACCAGGATCTCAGGGTCCTAAAGATATCTTGACTACCAGAAGCTCAGACATACCCAGAACCTCAGGATCACAAGGTCACAGAATCACGGGATCACATAGACAGATTGATTCTGAGGAGTTCTGACACAACAGGATCAAAGGAAGGATAGGCTCTAATCAAATATAACCAGGGCAGGTAGCACTAGAGATAACCAGATGGCAGAAGGCAAGCATAAGAACATAAGCAACAGAAATCAAGGTTACTTGGCATCATCCGAACCCAATTCTCCCACCATAGCAAGTTCTAGATATACCATAACAATTGAAAAGCAAGATTCAGATCTACAATCACTTCTTATGATAATGATAGAGGACTTTAAGAAGGAAATAAACAACTCCCTTAAAAAATACAGGAGAACACAGGTAAACAGTTAGAAGCTCTTAAAGAAGAAACACAAAAATCCCATAAAGAATTACAGAAAAACACAAACAAACAGGCAAAGAAAATGAACAAAACCATCCAGAATCTAAAACATGGAACTAGAAACAATAAAGAAATCTAAAAGGGAGACAACCTTGGAGTTAGAAAACCCAGGAAAGACATCAGAAGTTGTAGATGCAGGCATCACCAAAGGAATACAAGAGATAGAAGAGAGAATCTCAGGGGCAGAAGATACCATAGAAAACATTGACACTACAGTCAAAGAAAATGCAAAAAGCAAAAAGTTCCTAACCCAAAACATCCAGGAAACATAGGATACAATGAACCTAAGGATAATAGGTATAGAAGAGAGTGAAGACTCCCAATGTAATGTACCAGTAAATATCTTCAACAAAATTATAGAAGAAAACTTCCTTAACCTAAAGAAAGAGATCCCCATGAACATACAAGGAGCCTACAGAACTCCAAATAGGCTGGACCAGAAAAGAAATTCCTCCTGTCTCATAATTATCAAAACACCAAATGCACTAAACAAATAAAGAATATTAAAAGCAGTAAGGGACAAAGGTCAATAACATTGTCTTAGTCAGGGTTTCTATTCCTGCACAAACATCATGACCATGAAACAAGTTGGGGAGGAAAGGGTTTATTTAGCTTACTTCTACATGGCTGTTGATCACCAGAGGAAGTCAGGACTGGAACTCAAACAGGTCAGGAAGCAGGAGCTGATGCAGAGGCCATGGAGAGATTGTTCCTTACTGGCTTGCTTCTCCTGGCTTGCTCAGCCTGCTCTCTTATAGAATCCAAGACTTCCAGCCCAGAAATGGCACCACCCACAAGGGGCCCTACCCCCTTGATCACTAATTGAGAAAATGCCCCACAGCTGGATCTCATGGAGGCACTTCCCCAACTGAAGCTCCATTCTCTGTGATAACTGCAGCCTGTGTCAACTTGACTCACAAAACTAGACAGTATAAACATATAATGGCAGGCCTATCAGAATTACGTCAGACTTCTCACCAGAGACTATGAAAGCTAGAAGATGCTGGGCAGATGTCATACAGACCCCAAGAGAACACAAATGCCAGCCCAGGCTACTATACCCAACAAAACTCTCAATTACCACAGATGGAGAAAACAAGATATTCTATGACAAAACCAAATTTATACAATATCTTTTGACAAATCCAGCTCTACAAAGGATAATAGATGAAAAACAACAGCACAAGGAGAGAAAGTACACCCTAGAAAAAGCAAGAAGTAATCTTTCAATAAATCCACACAAACATAATTCCATCTGTAACAACAAAAATAACAGGAAGTAACATTACTTTTTCTTAATATCTCTTAATATGAAAATTAATATTTCCAACATATCCTAATTGATTGAAATTCAAAAATAGGAATTAAAAATTTGTTGGCTGTTATCTATTGATCCGTCTAATTTGGAAATTGGAAAAAAGGTCTAATATTGTACAATCCATACACACTTTCTGCTTGTTTGTACATGATAGTGTCTTGCTGTGTATCACATAATGGTCTTGAAATCATGCTTCTCCTATCTCAGCCTCTCTATTAATAGGAGTGTTAATTTGATGTATTTATACTATACTATCTTACTATACAGCATCTTAAATATTTCAAAATTATTTATGCAGTCAAAAGAAACATAGACAATTAATTTGGGAGGTGACTTGTAAGAGAACAACAAAGAGTGAGACTGTTTTCTTTGATATTTTTATTACAATATCAGTTTTAAAGATAGGACCTTATTAGTTACTCTTTTTCTGAGATGAATGCTTTTCAAAATCATCACAAACTATGAACCCGAATCTTACCCTCACCTAATGTCTGTGCCACCCTCCAAGCAGAAGCATTGTTCATTGAGACAGTTCATGAATGACTTCATGGATAGACCATCTTAATACACACACCATTTCATTTTATTTTTATATTAGATGTTTTCTTTATTTACAATATCTCACTTCCCACATACCCCTCCAAAAAAAAAAAAAAAAAAAAAAAAAAAAAAAAAAAGAAAAGAGAGAGAGAAAGGAAAAGAAATAAACAAACCCTGTTCCCTCTCCCCTACCCCTGCTCACCACCCAACCCTCTACAGCTTACTGGCCCTGGCATTCCCCGAAACTGGGGCAGAGAACCTTCACAGGGCCAAGGGCCTCTCCTCCCATAGATGACCAACTTGGCCATCCTCTGCTATAAATATGCTGCTGGAGCCAGTAGTCCCCCCACTGGTACTCTTTGGTTGGCGTTTGAGTCCCAGGGATCTCTGGGGGTACATGTTAACTCATATTGATGTTCGTCCTAAGGGGCTGCAAACCCTTCAGTTCCTTGGGTCCTTTCTCTAGCTCCTTCATTGGGAACCCTGTACTCAGTGCAATGGATGGCTGTGAGCCTCTACTTCAGTATTAGTCAGGTACTGTCAGAGCCTCTCAGGAGACAGCTATATCAGGCTCCCGTCATCCAGCACTTGCTGGCATCCACAATAGTGTCTAGATTTGATGATTGAATATGGGAAGGATTCCTAGGTGGAGGAGTCTCTGAACTGTCCTTCCTTTAGTCTCTGCTCCATAGTTAGTCTCTACAACTCCTTCCATGAGTATTTTGTTCCCCCTTTTAAGAAGGAACAAAGTATCCACACTTTGGATACTTCTTATGGTTTGTGGTTTATACTTTGTGTATCCCAATCTTCTGGGCTACTATCCACTTACCAGAGAATGTATATCATGTGTATTCTTTTGTGATTGGGTTACCTCACTCAGGATGATATTCTCCAGGTCCATCCATTTCCCCAAGAATTTCATAAATTCATTGTTTTTAATAGCTGAGTAGTACTCCATTGTGTAGATATACCACATTTTCTGTATCCATCCCTCTGTTGAGGGAACATCTGGGTTGTTTCCAGTTTCTGGCTATTATAAATAAGGCTGCTAGGAACATGGTGGAACATGTGTCCTTATTACATGTTGGAGCGTCTTCTGGGTATATGCCTAGGAGTTATGTATCTGGGTCCTCTGGTAGTACTATGTCCAATTTCCAGAGGAACTGCCAAACTGATTTCCAGAGTAGTTGTTCCAGCTTGGAGTCCCACCAGCAATGAAGGAGTGTTCCTCTTTCTCAACAACCTCACTGGCATCTGCTGTCACCTGAGTGTTTTATCCTAGCCAATCTGACTGGTGTGAGGTGGAATCTCAGAGTTGTTTTGATTTACATTTCCCTGATGACCAAGGATGTTGAGCATTTCTTTTGGTGCTTCTCAGGCATTCGGTATTCAACAGTTGAGAATTCCATGTTTAGCTCTGTATTTTTAATAGGGTTATTTGTTTCTCTGGAGTCTAACTTCTTGAGTTCTTTGTATACATTGGATATTAGCCCTCTATCAGATATAGGATTGGTAAAGATCTTTTCCCAATTTGTTGGTTGCCATTTTTTCCTATTGACAGTGTCTTTTGCCTTACAGAAGCTTTGCAATTTTATGAGGTCCCATTTGTCCATTCTTGATCTAAGACATAAGCTATTGCTGTTCTCTTTAGGAAATTTTCCACTGTGCGTATGTTCCCAAAGCTCTTCCCCATTTTCTTTTCTATTAGTTTCAGTTTATCTGGTTTTATGTGGAGGTCCTTGAAACATAGTAAAAGCAATATACAGCAAATCTGTAGCCTACATCAAACTAAATGGAGAGAAACTTAAAGCAATTCCACTAAAATCAGGGACTAGACCAGGCTGCCCACTCTTTCCCTACCTATTCAATATTGTACTTGAAGTCCTAGCCAGAGCAATTGGACAACAAAAGGAGATCAAAAGGATATAAATTGGGATGGAAGAAGTCAAATTATCACTATTTGCTGATGATAGGATAGTATAATTAAGTGACCCCAAAAATTCCACCAGAGACCTCCTAAACGTGATAAACAACTTCAGCAAAGTAGATAGATATAAAATTAACTCAAGCAAATCAGTGGTTTTCCTCTACACAAAGGATAAACAGACTGAGAAAGAAATTAGGGAAACAACACCCTTCACAATAGCTACAAATAATATAAAATACCTCGGTGTGACTCTAACTAAGCAAGTAAAAGATCTGTTTGACAAAAACTTCAAGTCTCTGAAGAAGGAAATTGAAGAAGATCTCAGAAGATGGAAAGATCTCCCATGCTCGGGGATTGGCAGGATTAATATAGTAAAAATCACCATCTTGCCGAAAACAATCTACAGATTCAATACAATTCCCATCAAAATTCCAACTCAATTCCTCACAGACTTAGAAAGAGCAATTTGCAAATTCATCTGGAATAACAAAAACCGCAGGATAGCCAAAAGTATTCTCAACAATAAGGAACCTCTGGTGGAATCACCATCCCAGACCTTAAGCAGTACTACAAAGCAATTGTGATAAAAACTGCATGGTATTGGTACAGTGACAGGCAAATAGATCAATGGAATAGAATTGAAGACCCAGAAATGAACCCACAAATCTATGGCCACTTGATCTTTGACAAAGGAGCTAAAATAATCCAGTGAAAAAAAGACAGCATTTTCAACAAATGGTGCTGGCTCAACTGCAGGTTAGCATGTAGAAGAATGCAAATTGATCCATTCCTCTCTTCTTGTACAAAGCTCAACTCCAAGTGGATCGAGGACCTCCACATAAAACCAGATACACACACCATTTCTTAAGTGAATGTAACTTGTTCCCTGTGGGCTGAGAATGATGTCAATCATTCAGGTCAAATATATTTGACCTTAGTAGGAAATCTGTATCCACGTAATCATGCCTACAATTCATTCCTTGGCACAGAAGAACTGTCAACTCTTAGGTTGGCTACTATAGAGGTAAAACTTTGTGGTGATGTGAGGGACATTGAAATACAACCTTATTACAATGATTTCCAATGTCTAAAAATTGTTATTATTTTGATTTTGTAGCACAGTAAGAGCCAAGATTTTAAGCTCTACTAAAAATAAAACAAAACAAAACAAATGAACAAACAAAAAGACATGACTTATATTCATTTAATAACATGTTCATTCTTTTTATGATTGGTATAAAAATATATATTGGTTGAATATAATGAAAATATTTTTTATTAGATTTTTTCTTTATTTACATGTAAATTTTTCCTTTCCCAGGTTCCCCTCCAAAAAAAAAAAAAAAAAAACCAAACAAACAAAAACAACAAGAACAAACCCCTTTTGCCTCCCCCTCCCCATGCCTGCCATCCCACCCTCTCCCACTTATTGGCCCTGGCATTCCCCCACACTGGGGCACAAAACCTTCACAAGGCCGAGGTCCTTTCCTCCTATTGATGATCAAATTTTCAATCCTCTACTATACACATGCTGCCAGAACATTCAGTCCCACCCTGTATAGTCCTTGATTGGTGGTCTGGTCCCTGGGAGCTCTGAGGGTACTAGTTAGTAATTGTCATTCATCCTAAGGGGTTGCAAACCCTTCAACTCCATAGAACCTTTCTCTAACTCCTTCATTGGGGACAGTGTACTCAGTTCAATGAATGGCTGTGAGCCTCTACATCTGTATTAGTCAGGTATTGTCAGAGCCTCTCAGGAGATAGCTATATGCTTGGCCTTCCTTCAGTCTCTGCGCCATAGTTAATCTCTGCCACTCCTTCTGTGGGTATTTGATTCCCCTTTTTAAGAAGGAATGAAATGTCCACCTTTTGGTCTTCCTTCTTCTTAGGTTTCTTGTGGTTTGTGTGTAGTTCTTCCTGTATTCCAAACTTCTGGTCTAGTAACCATTTATCAGAGAATGCAGACCATGTGTGTTCTTTTGTGATTGGGTTACCTCACTCAGGATGATACTCTCCAGATCCATCCATTTCCCTAAGAATTTTATAAATTCATTGTTTTTAATAGCTGAGTAGTACTCCATTGTGTAGATGTACCACAGTTTCTGTATCCATTCCTCTGTTGAGGGACATCTGGGTTGTTTCCAGTTTTTGGCTATTATAAATAATGCTGCTATGAACATGATGGAGCATGTATCCTTATTACATGTTGGAGCATCTTCTGGGTATATGCCCAGGAGCAGTATGGCTGGGTCCTCTGGTAGAACTATGTCCAATTTCCAGAGGAACCACCACACTTATTTGGTGTCTATTCTGTGACAGAAAAGAATCTGTTGGCAAGATCTGTCTGCTGGGCTCTCTGCTCCTACCTGTTCCACAGAGAACCACATCTGCTTGTACAGTGCCAGCTTCATCATGTAGATAAAATGGTTAAGGTTGGTGTGAACAGATTTAGCCTTAATGGGTGCCTCATTACTAGGGCTGCCTTCTGCTCTACACTTGGCAAAATGGTGATTGTTGCCATCCACGAACCCTTCATTGACCTCAATTGCATGGCCTACATGTTCCAGTATCATTTCACCTATGGCAAATCCAATGGCATAGTCAAGGCTAAGAATGGAAAACTTGTCATCAATGGGAAACCCATCACCATCTTTCAGGAGTGAGATCCTGCTAACATCAAATGAGGATGCTGGTGCTGACTATGTCTTGGAGTCTATTTGTATCCTCAACACCATGTAGAAAGCCGGGACCCTCTTGAAGGTTAGGGCCAAAAGGGTCACAATCTCCACCCCTTCTGCTTGTGATGGGTGTGAACCACGAGAAATATGACAATTCACTCAAGATTGTCAGCAATGCATCCTGCACCACCAATTTCTTTGTCCCTCTGACCAAGTTCATCCATGACAATTTGGCATCATGGAAGAGCTCATGAACACGACCCATGACATCACTGCCACTCAAAAGACTGTGGATAGCCCCTCTGGAAAGCTGTGGCTTCATAGCTGTTGGGCTGCCCAGAACATCATCCCTGCATCCATTGGTTCTGCCAAGGCTGTGGGCAAGTTCACCCCAGAGATGAACGGGAAACTAACTGGCAGGGCCTTTGGTGTTCCTACCTGCAATGTATCTATTGTGGATCTGACATGCCACCTGGAGAAACCTGCCAAGTATGATGACATCAAGAAGATGGCAAAACAGGCATCTAAAGGCCCACTGAAGGGCGTCCTCTGCTACACTGAGGACTAGGTTGTCTCCTGTGACTTCAAAAGCAACTCCCACTCTTCCACTTTTGATGCTGGGGCTGGTATTGCTCTCAATGACAACTCTGTAAAGCTTATTTCCTGGTCTGACATATTCATTGGCTACAGCAACAGGGTGGTGGATCTCATGGCCTACATGGCCTCCAAGGAGTAAGAAACCCTGGATCACCCACCCTTGCAAGTAACCACCTACCTCGGTTACTGAAGAGTCCCTATCCCACTTTGGCCCCCAACACTGAGGATCTCCCTTACAATTTCCTTCCCATACCCCCATAATAACAGGAAGGGCCTAGGGAGCCCTCCCTACTCTCTTGAATACCATCAGTAAAGTTCACTACTCTGCCCTGTCCACCCCCACCCCCCCAAAAAAAGATGTGTCTGCTATTGCAATAATGATAGGAGAGCTACAGCTTAACCTTACAATTTTTGATTGGAAATGAAATGTGATGTACAGAAAAGATTTCATGCCTGATATTGTAAACCTGACCAAAAGGATCTAAAGCTATAACTGGAAAGATAATATGATGGCATTAGGGAATCCACTGTTTCTCTTTTGTTTTTGATTTGAGTTGAAGAAAGATGCAACCACTTGAGAGCCTATTTTATTCTTTAAAATGAATACTTTACTGTTTAAAATGAGTATACAGATGCAGATGAAATTTTTTAAATCATTGAAAGAATATGACAGTTAATTATTACTACAAAATTAGGAAGAAGACTCATCAAATATAATGTTTACAGTTTTAAATATTTTAAAGGTATATACTAGTGTGTTCTATTGAAGAAAAGGATAGAAAAGAGGGACATGCTGACTCAGAAATGTTGGTTTGAATTATATTCCAATGACTATGTTAAATATAATAAAATGAGAGCCAGATAGGAGATACACACTAGATAATTGTCTTTACATAAAGTCGAACTAAATCGCTCATAGACACAAGATGCCAAGTGTTAATGGCAGGAAATATCTCAAAATTGTACTGAATGTGAGAACCAAGTTAGGAAGAGAACAAATTAATGAGAGAAAACAAACTAACAGTGCTGTGAGTCAATAAAACCCAGGAAGGCAGAACAATGAATAAGAAGGAGTCACATGTTACTTACAGCGACAGATAGTAGTGTCTTGAAGAAGTGGGAAGAGAATGAGGTGGGTGTCAGAAAGAAAGACAAACAATTTTAGGTGGCTGTTTTGTTTATTACTTTATTATAGTGAAGTCTTGTATATAATCTAAACTTAAATTATTATTCTGTACAATATCATATAAGTTTATGTCTCAGTAAAATAATAAAATATGAAACCAAACAAGAGAGACATAGAAGTTTCTAAAGTTCAATAAAAGAAGAAAAAGGAACAAAAATAGATAAAGTTACAGACCACAAATGGTAATTTCCCCAAAAGGAAACAATGTTTTTATAGAAAGAACTTATATGACTGGGAATTGAGGAGGAATAATCAATTTTTAAATTTTATAATTTCTAAAATTACAAATTTTAGAAACTTCAGTGCAGTGGTTTGTATCACATAACTGCAGAAAAATCTCCAAATCACAAATGTGTGCAGGAGTGTGGTGCTAGGATTGGAGCTGTTGTGCATCACTCTCAAAATCATCATCCTTTATCATCATGCTTGATGTCTTCAGAGACTCTCTTATACATTCTTCTTGTCCATGTGTGCTTGTGGTTTTTTTCTACATGTTTGGTAGCGAATCTAGTTCTTGATATCTAGCTGAAAAGCTAAAGGGCATTGTATTCAAGAGTTCTAATACATAATAAAAATAATGTAAATTGGACAGAACTCAAGATTGGCTTCAGAGTATAGCACTTTTGAAGTAGTTATTATTTGAGAGGAAGAAGGTTCCATAAAATAATGCTCTGGAGGTAATAATTTCCTATAACTCAAATTTCCTAAATTGGGTTACAAATAAATGAACCTGGTGAATTTTCTGCACAATTTCTAGCATCTTCTCAAAAACACACCTTTAAAATGTAGTGGTAGGACTCTTGTATTAAGAAATATTTTCTTAATAAATTGCAGCTGTGAATGTAAACCAAAAACATGCAGTATTGCTTCTCTCCCTACAATAGACTTATAAGTCACTCAGTGATCTCACAGCATTCAAATTCTTATTCACTTTATCATAATGATAAACACAGTATTCTAGCAATACTCTAAAGGCAATCTAATGCTCTTGGCTGTAATTTGCATAGTGAGGTACGAGACTCAAATTCACAGTGGTTCTAATAGAGTGAAGATTCATCCAATATACTATGTAAACATTTATATTAGTTATCTCTATTAAATATGCATGAGGTCTTTATGGTTAATAACATTTGGCAAACACCTAGTTAACAAGGTTAGAGAAATGTCTTTATTGTAGGATTTTTCTTTCCCCTCAGAATGTCTTCCTAAATTCACTTGCTTCCAAATCCCATATTCATGGAGCATATTATCGGATTAGAAATTAGAATTTAAACCTGCATTAACCCAAAGGTTGAGCAATCTGCAAATAATCTTTGTGACTTAAAAGCTTAAACATTTTACTGAAACATATATTTAATTGTTCTGCTTCTAATTTCTTAATATGATTCATGATAGGATAATCAAAATTTATTTACTAATACTCACTGGCATAACAAAAGACAAATTAATAATGTTTAAATTGTGAAATGATTAATTTTCACTAATACATGGATTGATTATACCTAAGAAGGAATGCAAATGGTTGTTTTATTATTTTATTTTATTTTAATCCTTAGAATCTTCCTGGACTTTAAAATTATTATCTAAGCATATTGTTTCATGCTTTACCATCACTTACTACCATTAGTAAAATAGTAATATTTTAATATAAACATTTTAAGTGATATTTGGAAATGTTATCAATAGATATCTACCACATATGTTCACCAATGTTATGGAAATGTCACACAAATCATGCCACCAAGTTGGCTCAGCTGGTAAATGGAATGGCTACCAAGTCTGATACCCTGGGGTTAGTTCTTCAGAACTGTGTATTAGAAAGATAGATCTGATTTCCATATGCCCATAAAACCACATGAATACCAGTTATTGTTAGTGTCCACACATAAACTAAATATATAAATTTAGTGATTTTAATATTTATAAAATCAAAAGTATCATGTAAAAGAAAATTTATATTGACTGCAAAAAATTCCAGTCCTCGATAAAGCAGTGATGAAACAAATATATTGGACATAGTGGTCCAGAACTGAAGAAATATTTCCTTTGTTTGAATCCTCAAATCATGGTGGATCTTTTTTTGTTACCTCAGTGGGGGGTGCAGAGATTTTCTTGACTTTTTGTACATTTGATTCTTCACAGCTCTCAAATATCTCCAAGTACTTATAACCCATGAATAAGATTCAGTTTATTAGTTCTCATCATTCCATGTGCCTTACTCATCCATCTTAAATATCTACTTCTTTACCAAATGCAAATTTCCAATTAATAGACACCAGTCAGAGCTTTTGAGATAGTTCATCCAGCAAAAGTTCCGGCCTCTATGCCTGAGATCCTAAGTATTATCATGGTGGACGGAAGAGTGAACCAGTTCAGAGGCATGAGTGTTTCCACTTGCGTCTACCTGAAGTGTCACCTTGATACACGCTCCTCACAATGTGTGTGATATTTCTATAATAGCAGTTAAGAAAAGGTAAGCAATGAATTTTTATTAATAACACTTTTAGATATACTTTAAGTAATGCTGTTCTCAAAATGTGCACATTGTATTAAAGGCTTGTAAATGGAAATGCATCATGAAACATTACATGCATACATGCCACACTCACTCACAGTAAGTAATAGTAACCAAAAACATAAAAACAATCAACAACAAGAGACAGAGACAAGGGTACCAGCAATTGGACAAGCTATGCTGGAGTATGAATGAGGCCATGATGAATCCAGATACATCGTACACAGTAAAGATGATAAAAGAGAGTATGTGCTAAGAACAAAGACCATTTGCACTCTTAGAGTTTACTTTATGTAAGTGAACTGTTCTAACTCCTTCCTCACTGGCACCTTATGATAGGAAATGCTTGCCTAGGAATTTATGTGCTCCAAATTTAATCATATCAACTTTGTGGACGACTTTCCTCAGTAGGAAATATCAAAGCCCTGTTTACAGCTAGTTTAAATTGCCTGCCTCTTGATGTTTAAATCACTCCTAACCAGCCGCATCATCTTTATTATTCTACCCTAATTGGCCCTCTCCATTGAATGATTCTCTGTAAATCGAATCTGTGAGTCTTAATTAATGTCCAAACTTCCTCATTTACCTTCAGAAATGTGACTGAGCCTGCTGTATGTATATTATCTTATTAAAACTACGAGGTTTCTTTCATTTTCAATTTTGAAATAGTCTTACATCATTCTGTCCCTTTCCTTTCTCTAATTCCTCTCAGTTACCCTTTCTTGACCCTCTCCCATGTGTTTCCAACTTGTAAGTGTTGAAACTTTTTGAATATCACTTATGTTTATACCATACATATCATATGTGTGTGTGTTAACACACATGTATGTGTGTATATGTGTATTTATGTGTGTGTTTTTTTTTATGTACTGACTAGGGAGTATATTTGTGTTACTGGTACATATATGGCTTCAAGGCAGACCACTGTGTATTGGAAAACCAACAAGAGAATTCAACACTGGGGAAAGCTAATTCTCCTCTTATTAGTCATTATTTGCCCTTAGTTTCTTCTCTGACAATAGGACCCTGTGAAATTATCTTTTCTATAAGATAATGTCTATTGATACTGCCAGTGTGAAAGGCTCATTTATGATACCATTTATAGGAGAGAGTATTTTACAGCATCCTTCATGGTGTTCTGCCTTGTTCTTTGTTTTTTTTTTTTTTATTAATTATTCCATTCATTTAAATCTCAAATGATATCCCACTTCCTGCTTACCCCTCCACCAAACCCCCCATCCTACCTCTGCCCTTTCCTTTGGCTGTATGAGGGTGCTCTCCCACCAAACCACTCCCTCCCTCCCACCACTATAGCATCCTTCTAAGCTGGGGCATCAAACATCCATTGGAAACAAGGGCCTCCCCTCCCATTGCTGTCAGGCAAGGTCATCCTCTGTACCTAGGTATCTGGAGTCCTGGCTCCCTCCCTTATCATCCTTGGTTGGTGGTCTAGTCTCTGGGAGCACTGGGAGGTCCAGGCAGCCTATGTCGTTCTTCATCTCCCCTCCTACTCTTCAGCCATGTTTTCTGAATCACAGATGCAGAAGGACTCCCCACAATCTGCTGATTTCTGTATTGAACCTGGGGTAAAGAGTAATTCATATAAGTGTATGTGAGTATTTTCAATATTTCTGTGCATAAAAAAACTTGATACAATGATGATGACATCTTTTTTCTGTCTTTTTTTATTTTTTTGGATATTTTCTTTATTTACATTTCAATTGTTTTCCCCTTTCCAGGTCTCCCCTTCAGAAACTCCCTATTCCATTCCCCCTCCCCTCACCGACTCACTCCCATCTTCCCTCCATAGCATTTCCAAACACTAAGGCATCACGTTCAAGCCCAAGCCCCATTCTTCCAAATGACATCCAGCAAAGACATCCTCTGCCGTGGGTCTCTCCAAATGTACTCTTTGGTTAGTGTTCCAGTCCCCAGAAGCTCCAGGTGATCTGGCCAGTTGACACTGTTGCTTCCCCCCATGAGGCTTCAAATCCCCTCAGCCCCTTCAGTCCCTTCTCCAACTCTTCTACTGGGGACCTGATGCTCAATCCAACTGCTGGCTGTGAGCATCCACCTCTGTATTTGTCAGACTCTGGCAGAGCCTCTCAGGAGACAGCTATATCAGGCTCTTGTCAGCAAGCATTTCCCTGCATCCATAATAGCATCCAGGTTTGGTGACTATATGGGATGAATCCCCAGGTAGAGCAATCTCTGGATGGCCTTTTCTTCAGTCTCTGTTCAACACTTTGTCTCCATATTTCCTCCTGTGAGTATTTTGTTTCCCCTTCTAAGAAGCACTGAAATATCCACACTTTGGTATTCCTCCTTCTTGGGCTTCATGTGGTCTGTGAATTGAACCTTGAGCATTCCGAACTTTGGGCTAATGTCCACTTATCAGTGAGTGCATACCATGTATGTTTTTTTGTGACTAAGTTACCTCACTCAGGAAGATATTGTCAAATTCCATCCAGTTGCCTGAGAATTTCATGAAGTCTTTGTTTTTAATAGCTGAGTAGTACTCCATTGTGTAAATGTATCACATTATCTATATCCATTCTTCTGTTGAGGGGCAACTGGGCTGTTTCTAGCCACTGGCTATTATAAATAAAGCTGCTATGAACATAGTGGAGCATGTGTCCTTATTACATGCTAGAGGATTCTAGGTATATGCCCAGGTGTAGTATGACTGGGTCCAAGTTAGTACTGTTAGCATCACTGAGTGCCTGCACCTGTAGATAGGCAGGACCACAGATCTGTTACCATGGCAACGCCCCCCCTCCCATTCCCCAAAACCCCTAGGGCTGCCCAATCTCACCTGGGCAGTACATACGTCATCACTCAGATAAAAAGGAGAAACCCTCCTCTCTCCTCCCTTTTGTTCTCCCCTTTCTCTCTTTGTGCTCGACCTTCCCCCACTCTTCCCCAATTAAACCTTCTTCACGTGGTATTGTCTGGAGTGTGGTGTTTAACGCAAGTCGTCTCTTAAACTATCAAGTACTCTATACTATTTTATGAGGAACTGCCGGGCTGATTTCCAAAATAGTTGTACCAGCTTGCAATCCTACCAGCAATGGAGGAGTGTTCCTCTTTCTCCACATCTTTGCCAGGATCTGCTGTCACCTGAGATTTTTAACTTAGCCATTCTGAATTATATGAGGTAGAATCTCAGGGTTGTTTTATTTTGCATTTCCTGATGACTAAGGATGTTGAACATTTCTTTAGGTGCTTCATGGTCATTCGGGTTTCCTCAGTTGAGAATTCTCTGTTTAGCGCTGTTCCTCATTTTTAATAGGGTTATTTGGTTCTCTGGAGTCTAACTTCTTGAATTCTTTGTATATATTGGATATTAGCCCCCTATCAGATGTAGGATTGGTAAAGATCTTCTCCCAATTTGTTTGTTACCAATTTTGTCCTATTGACAGTGTCCTTTGTCTTACAGAAGCTTTGCAATTTCATGAGGTACCATCTATTGATTCTTGACCTTAGAGCATAAGCCATTGGTGATCTGTTCAGGAAAATTTCCCGTGTGCCCATGTGTTCAAGGCTTTTCCCAACTTTCTCATCTATTAGATTCAGTAGATCTATTTTTTTGTGGAGGCCCTTGATCCACTTGGACTTGAGCTTTGTACAGGGAGATAAGAATGCAATCACCAAACGCAGACACTGTTGTGGATGCCAGCAAGTGCTGGCTGACAGGAGCCTCATATTATTGTCTCCTGAGAAGCGTTGACAGTGCCCAACTAATACAGAAGTAGAGGTTCACAGCCATCCATTGAACAAAGCACAGGGTGCCCAATGAAGGAGCTAGAGAAATGACCCAAGGTGCTCAAGGGTTTGCAACCCCTTAGGAGGAACAACAATATGAACTAACTAATTTTGGCATCAGGGCATCCAAAGCCTGTGGCAATGCATGGGATCGTCTCAGAGACCTGTTGCCAGGGCAACAGCCACCAGATTTCCAGAATCCACTGGGCTCACTTCCCACCTTTACCTGCAGCCACTATGTCAGAACCCATATATATATGGGAACATTCCTCCATCTCTCTCTCTCTCTCTCCCCCTCCTCTCTTTCTGTGCGACTGCTCCCTCTCTCCTTCTCAATTAAACTTCTTACACGTGGAATTGTTTGGGCGTAGTGTGTAGTATGTTCTGACGTGACCCGCCATTCTAACACATCAACTAGTACCCTCAGAGCTGCCAGGGACTAAACCACCAACCGAAGAGTACACATGGTGGGACTTGTGGCTCCAGTTGCATTTGTAGCAGAGGATGGCCTCGTGGGTTATGAATGGGAGGAGAGGCCCTTGGTCCTGTGAAGGTTCTATGCCTCAGTGTAAGGGAATGCCAGGGCCAGGAAGCAGGAGAGGGTGGGGTGGTGAGCAGGGGAAGGAGGGAAGGAATAGGGGTTTTTGTTGTTGTTGTTGTTGTTGTTGTTTTTTGTTTTTTGTTTTTTGTTTTTTTGTTTTTGTTTTTTTGGTTTGGTTTGGTTTTAAGAAGGGTAACTGGGAAAGGAGAAATCACTTGAAATGTAAATAAAGAAATTATCTAATAAAAAATAATGGATGGATTTGCATTCTACATGTTGAAAGACAGTTAAACCAGCACCAGTTGTCTTTTTTCCACTGGATGGTTTTAGCTCCTTTGTCAAAAATCAAGTAAACATAGGTGTGTGGGTTCCTTTCTGGGTCTTCAACTCTGTTCCATTGATCTACCTGCCTGTCACTGTAACAATACCATGCAGATTTATCAGGTTGAGATCAGGGATGGTGATTATTTAGAACTTCTTTTATTGTTGAGAATAGTTTTCTCTATCCTGAGTTTTTTGTTATTCCAGGTGAATTTGTGAATTGTTCTTTCTAACTCTATGAAGAATTTAGTTGGAATTTTGATAGGGAATGCACTGAATATGTAGATTGCTTTCAGCAAGATGGTCATTTTTACTGTAATAATTCTGCCAATCCAGGAGCATGGGAGATCTTTCTATTTTCTGAAGTCTTTATTTCTTTCTTCAGAAACTTGACATTCTTGTAATATAGATCTTTCACTTGTTTGGTTAGAGTCACACCAACATATTTTATGTTGTTTGTGACTATTGTAAGGGGTATCATTTCCTTAATTTCTTTCTCAGTCCATTTATCCTTTGAGTAAAGGAAGGCTTCTGATTTGTTTGAGTTAATTTTTATATCTGGCTACTTTGCTGAAGTGGTTTATCAGCTCTCAGGGTTCTCTGGTGGAATTTTTGCTGTCACTTAAGTATACTATCATGTCATCTGCAAATAGTGATAATTTGACTTCTTCCTTTCCAATTTGTTTCCATTTGATGTAACCTCCCACAGCTGAAAGCTGACTGACTCAGACCTTGCTTTGCCACAAGCAGCCAGCCCACCTAGGATGAGGCTTCCTGACATAAACAAAGTCCTTTTATTTAGCCACCTCTCTTGCCAAGTTCCTGATAACATCTACTCCCTGCCTCTGAGACCAAACATCAAGATGTTAATTTGGCCATGGGATCTTGGCTGACTGGGGGAGGGCTTTTGCCAGCCTATTTGATTCTCAGATTGATAATATATTTTGGACTTTGAGCAGAAACCATGGCTTAGTCCCATTTTTTATTCCTCTCATCATCTGATACCTCTATTTTCCTAGGCTCTTTCCCCCTCTTCCAGAGACCTGGTTCGTGTGTAGCTGTTGGCAACTGCAACAAATTGATCTCCTTTTGTTGTCTAACTGCTCTCGCTAGGATTTCGAGTACTATATTGAATAGATAGGGAGCCTTATCTAGTCCCTGATTTTAGTGAGATTGCTTCAAGTTTCTATTTTGATTGATGTTGGCTAATGATTTACTATATATTGCTTTTACTATGGTTAGGTATGAGCCCTGAATTCCTGATCTTTCTAAGTCTTTTAACATGAAGGGATATTGAATTTTGCAAATACTTTTTTCATCATCTAATGAAATGATCATGTGTTTTTTTTTTCTTTGAGGTTTTTTGTCATATTCCGTAAAATTTATAAAATATTATAACAAAAATGAGTATTATAAAAATTGTTTGATAAAACAATTTAACAGTGTTATGTAGATGCTTGTCTACAGCAATACTGCAAATACATACATTTTTCTCAGTATAAATTTCAAATAACTCTAAACATATTAACTGTATATTTCAAAATAATACATCACTACTAGTATTTTCTTTTCTTTTTTTTTTTTTATGTAGTAGATTACATTGCCAGATTTTCATATATTGAAACATCCCTGCATTTCTGGGATGAAGGCTACTTGACCATGATGGATGATCCTTTTGATGTGTTCCTGGATTCAGTTTGTGATAATTTTATTGAGTACTATTTCATCAGAATTCATTATGGAAATTGGTCTGAAGATCTCTTTCTGTATTGGTTCTTTGTGTGGTTTGGTGTCAGTGTAACTGTGGTTTCATATTGGTTAGTGTTCCATTTGTTTCTATTTTCTGTAATAGTTTGAAGAGTATTGGTATTAGGTATTCTTTGAAGGTCTGATAGAACTCTGCACAAAATCTCATCTGTTCCTGGGTTTGTTTGGTTGGGAGACTTTTAATGACTGCTCTACTTCTTTTGGATTTATGGGACTGTTTAGAGGGTTAATCTGATCCTGTTTTAACTTTGGTACTTGTTAGTGAATGCTTTCTCCAGTTGCTTTTTGGAGGCACTCAGAGATACAGTTTTTCCTCTTACCACTGTTTTAATTGTGTCCCATAAGTTTGCTTAGGTCCTGCCTTCAATTTCTTCCTTCTTTATTTCTTCCTTGACCAAGTTATCACTGAGTAGAGCTTTGTTCATCTTCCACATGTATGTGGGCCTCCTGTTGTTTTTGTTGCTATTGAAGATCAGCCTTAGTCAGTGGTGATCTGATAGGATGCATGGGATTATTTCAATCTCTTTATATCTGTTGAGGCCTGTTTCTTGGTCAATTTTCAAGAAGGTACAGCGAGGTGCTCAGAAGAAGATATATTCTTTTGTTTTAGGTTGAAATGTCCTCTAGATATCTGTTAAATCCATTTGATCCATAACTTCTGCTAATTTCACTGTGTCTCTGTTTAGTTTGTGTTTCCATGGTGTGTCCTTTGATGAGAGAAGAGTGTTGAAATCTCTGACTGCTTCATGAGGTGCAATGTGCACTTAGAACTGTAGTAAAGATTCTTTTATGAGTGTGGGTACCATTGGATTTGGAGCATAGATGTTCTGAATTGAGAGTTCTGCTTGGTAGATTTTTCCTTTGATGAGTATGAAGTGCCCTTCCTTATCTTTTTGATAACTTTTGGTTGAAAGTCATTTTTACTCAATATTAGATTGGCTACTCCAGCTTGTTTCTTGGAATCATTTACTTGGAAAATTGTTTTCCATCCTTTTATTCTAAGATAGTGTCTGTGTTTGTCACTCAGGTGAGTTTCTTGTATGCAGCAAAATGCTGGGACCTGGAATCTGTTTACATATTCAGGATTGAGTCTATGTCTTTTTATTGGGGAATTGAGTCCATTGATGTTAAGAGATATTAAGTAATAGGGTATAGTAGCCTGGGCTGGCATTTGTGTTCTCTTAGGGTCTGTATGGCATCTGCTCAGGATCTTCTTGCTTTTATAGTCTCTGGTAAGAAGTCTGCTATTATTCTGATAGGTCTGCCTTTATATGTTACTTGACCTTTTCCTTTACTGTGCCTAATATTCTTTCTTTGTTTTGTTCACTTGGTGTTTGACTATTATGTGACAGGGGGAATTTCTTGTATGGTCTAATCTATTTGGAGTTCTGTAGGCTTCTTGTGTGTTTATGGGCAATGAAAGACATCCTCAAGGGGAGACCCTCTCTCAAGTCATGGAGAACATGGCCACCCAAAGACTCACAAGAGACCAATCTTGATGCAAACAGCATGAGTTTTATTCAGGGGAAGCCAGTATACTAGGGCAGAGCTCATAACCCAAGCAGGGGCAGAGGAGCTTGACGCAGAGCACAAGAAGTGTAGGGTATTTAAGGGAAAAAAACACAAAACAAGGGGAGTGAGGAGTAACCAAGGAAACATAACATAAAAACAGTGGAAAATTTCAGAGGGACCCAAGCCATGATTTAGTCAGGGTCATGAGGAAAACATCCTGCATACTCATTATTCTCAAGAATGTGGTTTTATCATTGTCATTGTCATTTACTTTGTGGTTGACTGTTCCCTAGAATCACCTAGATGTCTTACATCCTGCCTTTGTGGTCAACCGGTTCCTGGAACTAGCTGGCCTACATTCTTGGCTTGTTTCAGAGAAAATTTTCCATGCCCTTTAAGTAAAAGCTTATACACTATATATTTCTACTAAATGATCTTTTTTTCTACCCTTCTGGCATCAATTTCTTTAGGTTAGGGAATTTTTCTTTTATAATTTTGTTGAAGATATTTCCTGGCCCTTTTACTTGGGAATTTTGCTCTCATTGTATACTGCACTTCCTGGAAGGTTTGTGTTAGGAGCTTTTTGCATTTTGCATTTTCTTTGACTGTTGTGTCACTGTTTTCTAAGGTACCTTCACCTGAAATACTCTTCTATCTCTTGTATTCTGTTGGTGATGCTTTCATCTATGACTCCTGATCTCTTTCCTAGGTTTTCTATCTCCTGTGTTGTCTTGCTTTGTGATTTCTTTATTGTTTCTCTTTCCATTTTTAGACCCTGGATAGTTTTATTAAATTACTTCACCTGTTTGTTTGTGTTTTCCTGTAGTTCTTTAAGGTATTTTTGTGTTTAATTTTTGAGGTCTTCTACCTATTTACCTATGTTCTCCTGTATTTCTTTAAGGGAGTTATTTATGTCCTTCTTAAAGTCCTCTATCATCATCATCAGATGTGATTTTAAATCAGAGTCTTGCTTTTTTCATGTGTTTAGGTATCCTGTGGTGGCAGAATTGGGTTCTGATGGTGCCAAGTAGCCTAGGTTTCTGTTGCTATGTTCTTGTCCCTGCCTCTCCCCATCTGTTTAAGTCTGGTGTTAGCTGTTCTTGCTGTCTTTGATTGTGGCTTGTCCCTTCTGCAAGCTTGTGTATCAGTATTCCTGGGAGACCAGTGCTCTCTGGGAGGAATTTGGGTATGAGAGCTGTGGCACAGGATCAGCTCTGCAGTTCAAATGGACACAGGAATGATCTTGTCCCTGGCTGTTCCTTGGTTCCTGTGTCATGATGACTCTGGGCTGTTCTCTCTTAGACCAGTAATTTGAGATGAAGTGGTGGTCTTTCCTATGCTCACAGATGTGCTCACAGACCAGCTCTCTCCTGGCAGTATTTGAGTATGGAGCTCTATTGCACAGGATCAGCTCTGGGTGCTGTCAATATCTTTTATTAAAAACCTAGAAACATTCCTTAATATCAAAGAGTTCATAGAACTTATGACATTTATATTGTTACATGGTATAGCTGGAGTGTGGGCAATCATAATAAAATAGTCTATACATAAATAGCTATTTTTCTCTGATGAATGCTTCTTTTATTTACCAGAATTTTATATACATATGTGTGTGCATAAGTGTATGCACATGTTTATGTGTATATGTATATGATGTACATGGTATATGATGTATATGAAATATATGATATATGTATATTATATGAATATATTATACTCACTGATATTTGAATAATATTTATCATGATATTTTGTGAAATATTGATCAGTAGTAGTATATTTTATAATAGTTTTTTAAAGTTCAACAATTCATGTTGTCAGCTCTTCTGTCAATGGGAGCTCACAGAAGCTTTTGGTGAAAGTGCAAGTTCAGAAAATGACTTATTTAGACTTATTGACTACATACTAAATAACAAGACACTTAAGAATTAAGTAGCAGAAAATTAAATATGAGAATTTCAATTGAGTTTAAGAAATACCTTTTTTTTTTTTTTTTGGTAACATTCCATAATAGTGTCTAGACTGGCATTAGACTTTTGGTAACACATATACTTCAGCCTTCTGGATACTGGTATTAAATAAGTTCTAGAACTGGCAATTAGGAAATAAATGTATAAAATATTCTAAGTTATAATATGTTATAAATGAACAAAATATAGAAGCTATATGAATACAAACAAGATTTTATCTCAGAGGGGAAGGTATGACAAGCATGTATCATTTTTTTTTCTTTTGGTCCGCTGCTTCCCTTTCACTTCCTAACTCTTTCTCTTTTGTTTCTATCTGACATCTATTTTCTTCTCCACACTGATTCTCCTTCTCTTTTTACCTGCTCAACTGTTAAGAATTCTTTAGCGTAACTTTTGATATTATTTGTGCTGTTGTCTTAAAGACAAAGATCATCTAACTCACTCACATTCCAAATCATAATAAAAAGTATAGGGCTGCCAATACAGGGTGGTCATTTTTTGAAGATAAAATCACAAATGTATAGCCATAAAGACAAAGATAAAGGCATAGCACAAGATTGGTCAAATATGGTGTCCTCAGTCAATCGTGTATGTTTCCTCAATTGTTGTGAATTCATGTGTGCAACTGTACTGATGTGCCTAGAAGATGCCGTTTTCCTGTAGTTTTCCATTTCCTTGGGATCGTGAACTCTTTATGTTATTTCTATAATAACCACTGAACATTATGAGGAAGGTACGTATATAGATGTCCCATTTATGGTTGAGCTTTCCAAAGTCTCTAATTCTTTGTAACCTTTGGAGAGGGAAATTGGTGTTTGAGGTCAAAATACATTGTCTGAAATCAGCAAAGAATAAATAATAATGAGAACAAATCAGAAAAAATTATCACTCTTAACAGTCATATTTTCAAGATCAGCTTAATCAATTTGATGTTTAATTCTACTATTAGCATTTATTATTCAGTATATTTAATATACATGCAACACCATAATTCTAGGATTTAATTGACATTATTTAAGAAATTTGAAATACAGGGACATCATAAAATCCTCGAATTATTAGATTCCTGACATTTCAGTTACTTTATGAAATTTTATTTGAACGTCTTTTTTGCATATGTAAATATGGGTCTTAAAGTAGAACATTTACTTTGTGGAACTAGATTGGGTTTAGGAAAAATAAATAAAAATTGAATACTATGATTCCTGGTCTCTGATGGGATGGGAAAAGTGCTGAGGGTACATCAAACAGAAAATACATTTTATAGTTCTCAAAAGGAAGCTTTTGTATTTCAGCTTTCGCTTGTTACTATGATTTGTGAGAGGAAAAATGAAGGAAGGTGGGAGATAAAATAAGGTACGGGGATTATGAGAACAAATTTATTAATTAAAGCATTAAATTAAAAACTTGGAAAAGCATAAATGCTTAGAGAAAAACATTATTTAAGATATTTTAAAAATTCTAGCTAGCTGACAACAGAGATATGATAGTATATAAATTATATTTAACATTATTGTGAATTACTTTCTTGTTCTTTAATTTAATTAATCATTTTGGTAAATACACAAAAAGTACAAAACCCCAGTTTATGGCAAAAAATTAGGTTCTTTGTATAACATGGAATTAGGGCTGGTGGGCACTGCTGCACTGAGCTTACAATCTAACCAAATACTACTTTGTGAGGCTTCTGTGACTGTGGTATACGTCAGATTCAAGTGAAATCAACTAGGCATTTCCTGTACTATCAGTGA
This sequence comes from Montemys delectorum, assembly GCA_019843815.1. Classification (NCBI taxonomy): domain Eukaryota; kingdom Metazoa; phylum Chordata; class Mammalia; order Rodentia; family Muridae; genus Montemys; species Montemys delectorum. Next base: position 61,488 of record JADRCD010213516.1, read on the forward strand.
TAACAAAAATGGAATCCGAGTGTTTTGGAAGAAGATGTTTGACTTTCATGAGTATTGGTAGCTAATTTTAGCACCAGAGGTTGATGATAGCACAATTATTTTCAATTCTTTTTACTAAAAGTATATGATTATAAAACTATCAATTCTGTGCTAAGAAAAGGAGTAACATCTTCATATGAAAAAAAGCAAACATTCACAAATTAAGTTGGGTTCAAATCAAATATATAGGCTAGCCTTAATATTGCTAGTTCTCTGACAGTCTTTAAACAAAGAACTAACCAAATATTTGAAATTAATATGTGTGATTATATGCTTCTTTTAATATCTAGTTTTTAAATGTGAGATGTGGAAGAAGAGGTTCAACCAAAAACAACAACAACAACAACAACAACCCAAAAAACAACAAAAACAAAAACAACCCCCTCCCCCCCCCAAAAAAAAAAAAAAAAACAGTGTGAAAGTGAACCAGAGCCTTCTGGGAAAGATAGAAGGTGAGGTAAAAAGAAAGCTGGATAGTATTTCATGACATCTCCTGATTGATAGTCACAAATAAGATGAAGTCCTATGCCTTCTAATCAATCTAAATGAGCTTTAAAGAAATTTTTTCTCTAGAGCCTTTGTGTATACTCCTATTTTTGAGTGGCCTACTCAACTTGGTGCTTTCATGTAGCCTTTTTATGGAAAAAATATAAGAAAATATAAGAATCCTGTGAATTCTGAGTGCCCTGGCAGCAACAACTAGGTGGCATCCTGGATGTGAGCTATTGTACAAACATATTTTTCTAAGAGTAAAAGTTTCCTATGTGTGTGATCCCCAAAGACATAGCCTGACAGTAAGTAGCATAGGGGTTTGAAATCTTATAAACATTACATAGCATTCTAACAATAAACCAGAATCTAACCCTCTCAGGATACGTTGATGGACTCTGTGATCAAAGCACAGTGTGGGTAAAAAGGACATCATCTTCAAGAGTCATGAAACCCTGGGGGGAAACTTTGGGGGGAAATGATATGGATGAAAGCTTATATACTTCAACCACTTATAACATTAAACATGGGGGAAATCCTATATCCTTTGCCTATTCCTTTGATGTATTACGCTGACATCCTACCTTTGCATAGGACTACTATGGAAGAGAGTTGAATCAAATACAGAATTTTTCTATAGTCCTGAGTTTTAGTGTACCATGCTTTATACCATTGATGTGTGTCCAGGCATTTACTGGTGTTGGGGACTGGAAGTGAATGTTCGTTTTCTACCTCTACACATGTCCCCTTGATAATGTACTCCTCTTAGGGCTGAGTATGAGTAACAATAGGCGTTCTACAGTGCCTACTATTCCCTCTCATCATAGAATGTCTGGACTTGATCCAATTTTTAGTTTGAGACAAATGCTTCAGGGTTTCTTATGAGAAAACTCTTCTAATGAAGGTTGAAGTCTACTTTTGTCCAGCTACCCTTCTAAGGCTCGTGCAATACGGACTCCCTAAATTGGCAGGGCTTCCTCTTCTCTGACCTAATCTAGGGAGTTCAAAAACCCCCACACCTCTACCTGCAGAATGCCATCTAGCCTTGGTTAAGGTTAATACTTCAACTTCCTTTCCCCTGATAAGAACCTGCTCAGCTAGCAGTGGAGACTCCTGAACGCTTTCCATGATAATGAAGTGTGTGTGTGTGTTTTTTTTTTTTCACTAAGCCTTCATCCAATGTCTTTTACCCTTTCTGCCCTTTGTGGATGTTCCTATCCCTAGAGCCCCCAAATTATATAGGCCATGAATCACCCCAGGTAAAGTTGATCTACCTCCCTGCAGCTTGTCCTAGCATGATTTCTTCAACACAAATACTCGTAGAGCTTCTGAACTCCCCATCTAACGTCTCTGTTTCCTTTGCACCAATATCACCCAACGGTTCCTGAGGGCAAGAAGGATCGGAGTTGATGTCTAACAAGGGACCCTGCAACATAGTAGAGATTTGTAAGTACTCCCTCCAACAAAGAAGGGTAGTGTCTTTTGGCTGGCCATCCTTACATGAGGATCTGTCATCTCTCCTTTCTTTGCTATGCTTAGTCTGTGCCTTCACATAGAACTGAGAATAGTTTGTGGAATATCTGATGCTTCTTGATCCTGGTGATGCCTCAGTATTAGCTGAAGATTCCCCTACTGTCTTTCCATACCTCAACAGCCTGTTCGGGTGTATACAATGACCTTTTATCTTCTCACAAAAACCTGCCATTAATAATCACGAAGACAGCTGTTAGTTTCTTAAGGCTGGTGCTCTTGGGGCAGGGAATGTTGATCATCTCTGGCAGACTTCCTCTTTTTCCTATCAAAGGGAAAACTTCATCATACAAAACACCCTCTCATTCTACCTGGTTTTATATTGAGGTCTCTGATCCACTTGGACTTGAGCTTGGTGGAAGTAGATTGATATGGATCTATTTTCATTCTTCTACATGCAGACTGCCAGTTAGACCAGCACCATTTATCAATAATGCTTTCTTTTATCAACTGTATGGTTTTGACTTGTTTGTCAAAAATTAAGTGTCCATAGTTGTGTGGGACTGAGCAACTTCCCATTCACAGCTGGTCATTGTTGGGGAATTGTACTACAGACTGTAAGTCATCATACCAAATTCCCTTACTATATAAAGACTATCCATAAGTTCTGTGACTAATACAGACACCTTCAATAGGACAAACTGGCAACCTACAGGTTAGTAAATTATCTTCACTAACCCTATATCTGATATGGGGCTAATATCCAAAATACATAAAGAACTCAAGAAGTTAAGTTCCAAAAAACAAAGTAACACAATGTAAAAATGGGGTACAGATCTAAACAGAAAAATCTCAACAGAGGAGTCTCAAATGGCTGAGAAGCACTTAAAGAATTGTTCAACATCATTAGCCATCAGGGCAATGAAAATCGAAGGACCCCGAGATTCTACTGTATCCAATCAGAATAGCTAAGACCAAAAACTCAAATGACAACTCATGCTGACAAGAATGTGGAGGAAGAAGCATACTCCTCTATTGTTGGTGGGATTGCAAACTTGTATAACCACTCTGGAAATCGATCTTGTGGTTTTGCAGAAAATTTGAAACAGTTCTACCTGAAGATACAGCTATACCACTCCTGAGCATATTCCCCAAAGATGCATTTCCACAAGGACACTTACTCCACTATGATGATAGCAGCCGTATTCCAGCGAGAAGTTGGAAGCTACCCAGATGTTCCTCAACTGAAGAGGAGATACAGAAAGTGTGGTTCTTTTATGCAATGGAATACTATTTATCTGTTAAAAAGAAGGACATCATGAATTTTGCAGGCAAATGAATGGAACTAGAAAATATCATCCTGAGTGAGGTAACCTAGACCCAAAAAGACATGCATGGTATGTACTTACTGATAAATGATATTAGCCCAAAAGTACAGGATACCCATGAGTCATCTCACAAACCACAAGAAGTTTAACAAAAAGGAAGGCCCAAATAAGGATACTTTAATATCACTTAGAAGCAAGAAAAAAATAATCATGTGAGGCATCAGGTACAGGAGAAAAACAAGGCCAGGTGAATGAATAGAAATATGTAGCTTCTCGTGGTGGGGACACCCTCTAGAAAATCCCAGAGACCTGAGAAGTGTAAGACTCCCAGGACTCAATGGGGGTAACATTAGCCAAAATGCTCAATAGTAGGTAGACGCCATCTGAAGATACCACCTTCAGTGGATAGGCAGAGCCCCAAGTAGAAAGGTAGAGTTACCAAGATACTTTCAATATTTCTGACCCAGAATTGTTTCTGACTAAAAGAAATTCAGGGAGAAAAATGAAGCAGCAACAAGTTGGACAACTTGGCATTCATCTAATGTGTGGGCACCAAAGCCTGGCCCTATTACTGATATTATGTTGTGCTTACACACAGGAGCCTAGCATATCTCTCCTCTGAAAGATTCTACCAGCAGCAGACTGAGACAGATGTAAATACTTAGCGCCCCACCAAAAAAATCAGACTTGGAGTGTGCCTGAGGGTCCAGAGATGGAGTCATAAGATCCAGAGGGCAAAGCATTTCTGTGTCAAGCCTGAAGATGTCAGAATCAAGCTCAGCTGTACCCTCTTGCTGACTGCACTATGAAAAAACTGTTTAAAATTATTACCTGCCTTTGTGGGGATCCAGCCCTGGTGGTGTAATCATAAAAAGAGAATGTCCAGGGCTCTAGAATCCCTCCTGGCAGGGCTACAAGCAGAGGAGGATGGAGGGACAGTTGTGGGATCTACATGTACCTCTCTGCCCTTAGCTTATGCTTTCACTCCTTAAGAGTACAACTTTGCTGGCTAGAGAACTAGTCAGGGGGTTGAGGGGAGGCGCATCCAGAATCCAAAGCTAGCATGGCTCTTGGGTGAGTTCCTTTATAGGGGAATTTGATAGGGCTTGCAATTTTCCAATCTGAGAGGGTGTTTCTGTTTTTTGGTGGGGTTGGGAGAACAAAATGGTATACTGCTTTTGCAGGAGCAACTGCCCTCACTGCTGGGCTGTGTCGGCATGCAACCAAGGTGCATAGACAGGGAAAGAGAAGGGCCTGGTGAGCAAATTCATGTGCTCCTCCCCAGCCCATGAGAAGCATTCCAACCTCTGCAGAGTAAGACCCGAACTATAGCAGGGGTCTGAAAGAGGAAAGCCAGAACAAACAGTGGGCAATGAATGCAAAAATTGGCTCTCTCTCCAGGCTGGGAGGAAGAAGGAGCTTCCAAGACAAAATAGCATCCAGAACAGCATATTTCAACACAACCAAACCTGTGGAAAATTTCACTGTCTGTCTTATGCTCCAGATGTTGTTAAAGTGGTAACGGCACAGTGAGCACTCTACCTCCATTCATAGCTTTACTGTGCCTCAGGTATTAGATTTTTCACTGTTCTCTCCTCCCAGTATTGACTCTTCCACAGTCTACATTGTACTCAATTCATTCATTATATCACCAAAAGACTCAGAAACACTATACTAGTTTGCTCACCAGTAACCAAAACCAACAATACATACCACATTTATAGGAATGTCTTCTGGACAGAGTGGCTCACTATGCAGGTTACCCTGCAAACTGATAGAGGTAGATGAGACATCAGATGCCAGATTTCCATGAGAATAAGAACACGGCTAATACAATTATCATGATGCCTCCAAGAAATATGCTATAAAAATTAAAAATTATTAATAATAAGCCCAAACAGCCAGTACCATGACATATCTTTAACCCCAGTATTTGGAAGGGAGAAACGAGGAAATAAAGAATTCTGGATCATCCTCAGACAAAAAAAAAATTCACACTGTATATTGGCCTGAGTTACATGAGACCCTGCCTCATAATGTCTAATTCAACCAAACAAGATACAATAAAACACAAACTAAAAAATTTCCAGAAACACAGAGAATGATTAAGAATCTAGGTGAGCAAAACATATCAGTGAAACTAGACAGAGACCTGAAAGATGAGTGACTCAGTAAGTTCAACTGAAAAAACTGAATACTCAAAACCCTCAAAACTCAGACTAGGTAAGTCAGAACAAAAGAATTACCCAACCCCAAGCCAGACATTTTCAAAGATCCTAACTACTATTTTTTATTAAATATTTTCTATATTTACATTTCAAATATCTCTTCTCCTAGTTACCCCTCCAAATAACAAAACCAAAAAAAAAAAAAAAACCCAAACCAAAACAAAACAAAAAAACAAACCATGTTCCCTCCCTCCTCCCCCTGCTCAAGAAGCCACCCTCTCCTGCTTCCTGGCCCTGGCATTCCCCTACACTGGGGCATAGAACCTTCATAGGACCAAGGGCCTCTCCTCCCATTGATGACTGACTAAGCCATCCTTTGCTATACACATGCGGCTGGAGCCATGAATCTCACCATGTATGCTCTTTGGTTGATGGTTTAGTCCCTGGGATCTCTGAGGGTACTAGTTAGTTCATATTGTTGTTCGTCCTAAGGGGCTGCAAACTCCTTCAGCTCTTTGGTTCCTTTCTCTAGCTCCTTCATTGGCCACCCTGTGCTCAGTCCAATGGATGGCTGTGAGCATCTACTTTTGTATTAGTCAGGTACTGTCAGAACCTCTCAGGAGACAGCTATATCAGGCTTCTGTCAGCCAGTACTTGCTGACATCCACAGTAGTGTCTGGGTTTGATGACTGAATATGGAAAGAATTCCTAGGTGGAGCAGTCTCTGGATTGTCCTTTCAGTCTCTGCTCCACAGTTTGTCTCTGCAACTCCTTCGATGGTTATTTTGTTTCCCCTTCTAAGAAGGAAGGAAGCAGCCACGCTTTGGTCTTCCTTCTTCTTGAGTTTCTTGTGGTTTGTGGAACTACCATTCTTCTTTTTAAAGAAGAATAAATGACAAACTGAAATAAACTATTGAAACAAATGGGATTCCACCAAACATCGATATTTGTATTTTCTGAACGACAGCAAGAAGAGACAAAGGCAAAATTATAGAAAACATCCCACAGGAAGTACTAGGTGAAAGTGACCATAAAGTTGGGGAAAGTGTAAGCACGTAGAAACAGGAGACTTGTAAAATCCAGCATGGAACATGAAACAAAAGAATTATTCTCTCCATGTCTTGGCTCACAACTCAGGAAAAAGTCCCCAGCTGTATCAGAGGACATGCTGATACTAAGAACACAAATAAGACATCACATACCACCCATCAACACTATTTAAATTCTGCCCAGAATTCCTATAACATTCCCTACCCTGATCTCCAAAGCTGGGATCTGGCAGAAGACTCCTATTTTACTTGAGGCCAGCTTGTCTATACTAGGAACCCTACGTAAGATGCTACCAAACATCTGCTAATTCTCCTTAAATCCCCAACACAGCAGGCTGCAACAGTACCCACTCCCCTGAACTCCATATCTTTGCCCAACTACATAAAGTCTCAAAAACTTACAGAACAATATCCCTCATGACTGCTGATGTAGGAATAATCAATAAAATGCTCATAAAATGAATCTAAGAATACATAAAAGTACTCATCCACAATGATCAAGTAGGCTTCATAGAGTAGATAAATTAGAAAATCTTTCATTGTAATCTACCACATAAGCAAGCTTAAAGAAAACACACACATACACACACACACACACACACACACACACACACACACACACACACACA
>JADRCD010213516.1:68669-87498 GCA_019843815.1 Montemys delectorum
CACACACACACACACACACACACACACACACACACACACACACACACTGGATCATTCCTTTAGATACAGAAAAAGCCTTTGAGAAAATCCACTACTTCTTTATCATAAACGTGTCAAAGAGATCAGGAATAAAAGGTGTGTATCTAAATACAAAAAGGTAATATGCAGAAAATCAATGCACAACATCAGAATAATTGGAGAGAAACTCAAAGAAATTCCAGTAAAATCAGGAACAAGACAAACTATAAACTTTTTCTTGAAATCTACTCAATATAATAGTTGAAGTTCTAGCTAGAGCAAATAGACAACTACAGTAGATCAAGAAATATAATGAGAAAGTTATTTGTGGATGATATGATAGTATACATAAGTGTTCCCAAAAATTATACTGGAGAACACCTACAGTTGATAAATACCTTCAGCAAACTGGCTGCATGAAAGATTTTATATATAAATATACATATTACATATATATATATACATATATATATGTACAAATGATAGAATGAAAAAGAAATTAGAGAAAGAACACTCTTCACAATCACCTCAAATAATATAAAATATCTTGAGGTAAGTCTAACTAAAAAAATGAAAGACTGGTACAATACAAATTTCAAATCTTTGAAAAAAAATTGTAGAAGATATGAAAAGGTGGAAAGATCTCCCATGCTCATGGATCAGTAGGACTAACATAGTAAAAATGTCCATGATACTAAAAGCACTCTGCAGATTCAGTGTAATTCCTATCAAAAGTTGAACACAGTTCTTTACAGACCTTGAAATAAAAATGTTCAACTTCATATGAACAAACAAAAAATCCAGGATAGCTAAAACAATTCTGTACAACAAATGAACTCCTTCAAGTATTACCATATATGAAGTCAGTTATACTACAGAACTACAATAATAAAAGCTACGTAGTATTGACAGAAAAATAGACGGGTAAATCAATGGATTTGAATCAAAGATATACAGTAGAAGAAAAAAAGAAAGCATCTTCAACAATCAGTGCTGGTCTAGCTGGATGTCACCATGTAGAAGGTTGCAAATAGATTCGTGTCTATCACCCTGCACAAAACTCAAATCCAAGTGGATCAAAGCGCTCAACATAAAATCAGATACACTGTACCTGGTAGAAGAGAAAGTAAGGAACTCAGTGACACAGGAGACAATTTCCCTAACCCCAATAGTGCACGCTGTTCCCTCAATCCTCAGAGTCAGAGGCAGGAGATTAACCACAGTGTCCAGGTTACGCTGCTAAACATAGTGAGTTGCAGGCCAGGCAGCGATATAAGGAGACCCTGTATCAAAAATGGAATCAGGAAACAAGAAAGCAAGCAATCAACAACAGTTTTAAGAAGAGGTGAAAAGGGACTTTATATTGTTGTTATTTTCTCTTGCTTTTAATTTTTTTTAAATGTACAATCCTCCATATCATAAACATTAATTAATATTTTTGTTAATGAATAAAGGCTTTAGTTAACTATTTGACAGGAGGCACTATATGAGCTGTTAATTTTTGCAGAGCAGTACGCACACATTTTATGAACTATCTGTGCCTGATTTCAGCCTTTAAATACAATAATGCAGTAATATAATCCATAACACTTAGAAGTTCATGGATATTAATGTTTCATTTTCCAGATTTATAAATATCTCTCTATACAGTTCTGAATTTTATCCAGATGCTCTTATTGATACCTAACATTTCAGTATTATTTCATTGAAAAGTCGAACAACAAATTGCAACACAAGGCAATTGAAAGTTTTATTTTTGTGTATGAAACTATGCATAATGCATATGTGTCTATGGAGGCCAGTGCTTAAAATGTAGTGTCTTCTTCTAGTATTTTTCTTGACATTTTAGAGATGAGGCCATTAACTCAACTGAAATCATCCTAACTCTCCATGGTGAGCAACCACTGAAGATCACTGTGGCTCCACCCTTCCTAGTATAAGGCCTACAGGTACTTGTGACCATATTGTACTTTTTAAATTAATTAATTAATTTTAAACTCCAGATTTTATTCCCCTCCCGGTCCACCCTCCAACTGTTCCACATTTCACACCTCCTCCCCACCCCTGTCTCCATGAGGATGTTCCCATTCCCCAGTCCACCCCACTAGACCTCTAAATAACCTGGGACCTCCACTCTCTTGAGAGTTAAGTGCATCTTCTCTGACTAAACCCAGAACCGGTAGTGAGCCTCATATCAGCTGGTGTATGCTGCCTGGTTGGTGGTCCAGTGTTTGAAAGATCTATGGGGTCCAGGTTAAGTGAGACTGCTGGTACTCCTATAGGTTTATCCTCCTCCTCAGCTTCTGACGTTTATATTAGTTTTGGAGATGCAAGCACATTTCCTCACCCTGGCATAGAAAGACTTACTATATATATGGAAGAATACTGAGTACAATATATATGTTGTGTAATCCCTTAATATCATTATTACTGGTAACACTTAATGGTTGTACTGGCTGGTTTTGTGTGCCAACTTGACACAGGCTGAAGTTATCACAGAGAAGGGAATTTCAGTTGGGGAAGTGCCTCCATGAGATCCAGCTGTGGGGCATTTTCTCAATTAGTGATCAAGGGGGTAGGGCCCCTTGTGGGTGGTGCCATCCCTGGGCTGGAAGTCTTCGGTTCTATAAGAGAGCAGGCTGAGCAAGCCAGGGGAAGCAAGCCAGTAAGAAATATCTCTCTATGGCCTCTGCATCAGCTCCTACTTCCTGATCTGCTTGAGTTCTAGCCCTGACTTCCTCTGATGATCAACAGCCATGTGGAAGTAAACTAAATAAACCCTTTACTCCCCAACTTGCTTCTTGGTCATGATGTTTGTGCAGGAATAGAAATCCTGACTAAGACAATGTTATTCTTATTTTCAAAGTAGATTTGTATTTTAAAAAATTAATTGTATTGTATTTGAGTGGCTGATAAGAATATTATGGCTGATATATACTCAGTTTTCCAGCAGATGGTAGTACAGATGTTCTGAACAGTACACCTCGTAGACTCTATTTCATAAAAGATAAACATCTTCAACCTTGAAAAGGGTACATCACATAATGCCAAGCATAAATTATAAAGATCCAAAACGTAGAAATTAATATGTTTGAAATGTCGAAGTTTCAAAAACCCGTATTGAGGTATACAAGCTACTTCAAGATAAATATAGACTGTCCATTTAGTTTTATAACTCACAGCAAATATACTCTTAAATTACACATCACCCCAAAAAGACCCCACATCACCTATTTTCAGTTATTTTTAAATAATGCAACATTGATATTTTATATTAATGACGATGTTCCAGAGTAAATACTTTCTCTCTTCATCTGCATCTGTCTATAGGTTCTCCTAATACCATTTTTCTCTATTTAATTAAAATGAGTATTTCAAATCAGTAATATCAAAAAGATAGAATGTTCTGAAGTATTTTTGGGCATACACACACACACACACACACACACACACACACACATGTTATATATATATATATAATTTTAATGCTGAAGAACTGTTTCATTTGGGGAGAGTAGAAACAAAAACAGAATTCCTTAAACTATGGAAACTTTTCAGTGATGATTTTAGTCATGTGGTTTTTTTTTAAAGGTATGTTCATCTTTTGTCTTTTCTTGTTATTTGATTGGGTTGTAGTTACTATTTACACCAAGAGAATATGTTTTAACAATTTCTTTCTTGGATATGTCCTTTGTAGAGTCATTGTTGTTTAACTAGGTCCCAGCAGGAATATGTTCTTAAAAATTATTTTCAAATAGTACATTGCTTCAACTCTGCACTATGCCACAAACCTGATTGCCCTGGATTAATTATGAGCAAGGTTTCTGTGTAAATCAAGGTGCACACAATGTAGTTTGGCTGACTAACCCACTGTGGGTACAATATGGCAGCTCCCAAGGGACAAGCTAGCATGAATGTCACAGGATAGCACCTTCTGGCTGTACTCTGATGATGTGGCTTTTCAAATAGCTCAGAAAATTTCATATCCTTGCTCCAACCTTGTGCGCTTTAGCACTTTTGGATCAGGATGCAGAAGTTTGATAAAACATCTAATAATACAGTCATTTCCAATTACTCTATTGGTCAAAGCATGTGCTTTAAATTTTAAGATGTTTGTTTGTTAAAAAAATCATAGTTATCTAATGTTATATTGTTACTTAATTATGTAAATAATGTTTATTTAGTATTTTGAGGTCTTTAAACATCATTTGAATGAAACTGTATTAAAAGATTAAAGAATTAGCAAGAATTTTATTAAATTATTTCCCTTTGTTCCAATCTACTGATTTTAGTTTTTAAAACTTATTCTCAAGAAACTTCAGTATGACAATATTAGTTAATAATGATTTAAAATGTTCTTCTTTGCATAATGCAGTGTCTTCTACTTGTAGTGGGATTTTTCCTAACACATTAGTGGCTTTTAAAAATAACTGTTGTGCTTTACAGTTGACTCTCTATACATATGTTTATATAATTATTCTTTTTCACTCATATGTTATTACTGTGATATATACATAATATTAATATATATAAAACAATGTGTGCTTGAATATATATTTGAAAGCATAGGTCCCATTTTTACTGAATTTTAAATACTATAACCTGTTCCAACACCTTGAGAATTATATCCACACTTTCTGAATTATTCCAAATATCATAAATCTTGCACATTTTCATCTTCTTGGTATTCCCCTGCCAATTCTAACATATTTACTTTTTTCTAGCTATACATATCTTATATACTCTGCCTATAGTCCACAGTCTGCTGAGGAATATATTATCCATATTTTTGTATCATAATCAAAAGCTATGCTTTTGTAATCCTTCACTGAATCTCTGCCACGTACAAAGGTTTATTACCTTCAGTATCATAAAATAACAAGGGGTACCATAGATATGGGTCTGGTTGTCCTTCACATATTATTAAAGTTTTAATGCATATTTATTTTTCATAGCTGTTTACGGTTGTGAGCAACTTTTAGTAGTATTTTGTATTTCCTCTAAAAAATACTGAAGAAATATTTGTTTCCTAAATATATAAAGATATATTTACTCTTATATCATTATAAGTCGAGAAGGTCAGTTTGGCTGAATGACAGAAATACTACAAGTGATTCTATAAAATAGTAGAGGAAAACCTATAAGATATTTGTTATAAATTAAAATTCAATATATATATATATATATATCTTTATATAAAATGTAAAACATATCTTTTTACCCTCATGTATTCTTATTTCTTATCCTCTATGCATAGTATAATGAAATATCATGACGAAGCTTTATTTAATGATTGTTTTTATTGCATAATTATAATAAAGGCAGCACTTTGTATTATTTTTGTATCAAAGCAAGAAGAAATACACATCTACATTGAAGTTGGATTTTAATATGAAGTGGATGGTAATAGAAAAAAAGAATTGATATACAAAATTCTCTTCTATTGGAGCTCATGTAATGAAATATTTAGTTTCTCTTTGTTGCATTTTTATTATTCATATTTTTCTGAAGGGTTTGCATGTGTTTCCTTGATCTTTTGGGCATGAATTTGTGATTTAAAAGCCACATTTATGACACTATGAATTAATTGCTAGAAACATGTTCTAATTCCACTGTATGACAGAAGCACAGTAGAGGATATTAATCAAATTCATGATTATATATATATGAAAGAGGAACCTCATCTCTATGAATAATTTCTTGTATAAATGCTGGCTTACTTCAAAATATGAGTTATGTTTCCTGATAGAATAAATGTCTAATTCAAATTATTTATAAAACATATTATTGTATAGTGAGTGTGGCATTTTTATTGCTTTATGTCCAGAATTACAATGTTGGCCTCAGTCAATTTAGCTCTGCCAGTGGATTCGCTAACAATTAATAAATTTTCTGGACAAGCATTGGCCATTGTCACAGTTACTTATGAAACATATCAAGTGTCTAATAATCAGAATTTAGAGGACAAACAGAAAATATTGTTATAACTTATTTTTAAACCATAAAGCCTGAAGTTAAAATAAATATGAAGAATTAGATATAGGGATGTCTCAACAATTAATAGGACCTGATATTGCAGAGAACCCAATTTGGTTTCTGGAACACAATGGTCATTCATAACTGTATGCAACTTCAATTCTAAGGAATCTTCTGCGCTCTGTACAGAGAAGGCACCATTGATTAATTGTTTATGTGCACACACACACACACACACACACACACACACACACACAAATATATATTTTAAAAGATCCTCTTTTATCTGACCTTTCTGCTGCTATAATAATTATGATTAAAAGGAACTTTGTAAGAAAAGAGTTCTATTACAACCTTAGGTAACAGTTCATCTCTGGTACAATTCAGAGGAGAATTTTAAGTAGGAATTGAAGCAGAAACCATGGAAAAATTTTACTTATAGGTGTGTTCTTTCTCTTTAGTTTAGCTCTGCATCTGACAGAGTCCAGATACACCTACCTAGGCATGGTTCTGTCCATAGTCGGATAGACCCTTTCATTCACCAATCAAGAAAATTTCCCATGTATTTGCTCACAGGTCAATCTGATGAGGAGGCAAGTCTTCAACTGAGGTTTTCTCTTTCCAAAAGACTCTAATTTTTGTCCAATTGGCAAAAAAGTGTAAAAAATGTGCATAGTACGTGGGAAACTTGATATATTAATCCTTAGACCAAAGGGATAGACACACAGAGACATTTTTGGTTACAAGCCATAAGTAGAATAATTTCTATCATATGTTTTTTATCCTGATGTTACTCAGAGTAGGAGAGAAAGTAAGATTGCATATAAATGTCACAGTGAAGCCTATTTATATGTACAATTAATATTCATTAGTCACTGTAAGATAAAGAACAAAAACGAATGAAAAGAAACAGTGTCTTGGCTGTGATGAGGCACTAGCTTACGGATGACACTTCTAAGATTGGAATCTGATTTTCAAAATGTTACCATAATCTTATTAGACCTCAAAAGATAACCCCTCTTATCAGAGCCTAACCTTTTCACATAGAGAAAGTGACAGCAAGCTACTGTTTCTTTAATCTGTTAATTTTATGAAAATTTGTTTTGAGACATAGAACATGAATTTCCATCTTTATATTAAAGAGTATTCCATCAATAGTTCACTTCAACAAGTATTCGTGCTTCATGCTTGCCAGGATCTTGAATTAAAACAGGATCCAAGCCAAGGTATTCTTTTACTTTTAATATGATACTTCATCTGCTCTCCAGGATCCCTGTCTGACCAGCAGGCCCTGTGACTAATAACCAGCTAAGAGTTCTGCACATTGATACAAATCATTCTACCAGTCTCACACAGGACAGACAGACAGACAGACAGACAGACAGTCATATCTGTTTGCACACACACGGATGTACAAACACAGAGACTCAAACACACACACATAAAAGCAAGGATGATGTGAAGTCCTTCTCTATTCTCAGATTTGGAAAGGAGTGCCAATCCAATTATACTTCTGAAATACTGAAAACAAAATTCAAAGTGCACAATTATTTAAAGCAATTAAAAATTATCAATGTCTACTTAGATTCCTGAGTATCAAAACAGGGCAAGCTTGATTTAGGATATTAATAGATTCTCTGGTGAACACTTGCTGCATCTATGCTAAATTGTAGAATATAAAAATCCAATTACTTTATGTTTTCCTGGGAAGACTGGTCACAGACACAACTATCTGACAATTTATTTTATTAAACTTTTCTTGTGTTTCCAGAGATCAACATAAGGTCCACCACATGGTATGGCAACACTCTATCTCTGCTCTATACCTTCACCCTGATTTTCTGTATTTCTTTATGTAGCAAGAGCCATACCACTGCAAATAATTCTGTGTTGTATAGTGTGTTATGGCACTTTCAGCAAATTAGCATCTTGTACTAGGTTTCCCACAGGTAGAAAGAAAAGATAACAGCAGTACCCATACCTATCACACATTGCTTATGTGAGCATGTTACCACCTGAAACAGCATTGGAATTAAGCATAAGCTATAGACTGATAAAAGAACATTCTGGAACAAGGACTAGGAAAAAAAGTCAAGAAAACATTTTGAAGAAATATGATATGAAATGGAAACTTAAAGGGTCTTTGAAAAGTCAGTTGTGTTGGGTGGAGTTTTGCTGGGGCAAACACTTGAAGAAATGTATGACAAAAGCAAACACAGGGGAAAGGATGTTCCGCTAAAGCAAGTATGTGAAAGGACATATGATGAAAGGTTCTTAACTAATGACACACATGCATTGGTCTGCCTTACATGCATAGTTGAGCTCCTTTTGTTGCAAATCTATAGACAGAGAAGAACCAAAAAGCTGCCGGTGGTATGCTGCAGTTTCTTGCTGCTTCTGCCCACTTGGGCTGTATAGTGATATCAGCTGAGACAGATACCAGTAGAGGTTTGCTAAGTCAGACTCATGTGCTGAGGCCATGTATATGCTGAGCTACCTGTGGAGGACACGTGATGTTTGGAGGGAGTATAAATAGCACTCAATGGACAGTGACGGAGGCTGAGCTTGGCTTGCTTGCCTAGCTAAGTGCTTGTTGGTCTTATGTCTTTGCTGATCTTTGCTTCACTGAGAGAGCCATAGTCTAGAACTTTTCCTGGCATTCCTGTTGATCCTGATCCCTCCTGATGAATGGTGGAAAGGGTGACGCCTGACTATCTGTTAGCTCATGCTACCACTGCTAATTCATGATTGCTATCAGACTCTATAGAACTGAACCACTGGTATATCTGGGATGTGTGTGCTAGTGGATTGTGCTACTGTTGCTGACATGTGAACTAAACAGCTGATTTCCTGACAACACAGATGGGATCTGCTCCACCATTTCTAAACAGGTCCACTTCTGTTTCCCTTCTTTCCCAAGTACTTCTGGTGGCTGGTGGTGTAAAAGAAAGGATAAAACATTTAAGAACCATCCTTAAAAGTAGGCTTTGAAAAAATTAAAGTTGCAATGGTGAGTAATTGGAAATGTAGTGCAGATGTGGTCCCTATTGTCAACATTGTGAAGCAGAGTCTATTGGACCCTTATTCTTTCACTATAGAACAGAGATTACAAAAAGGCAATACCTACTTGGGTGTAGAAATTGAATCTCTATGCACAAGTTTAACACAGTTCAGCATGAAATAGGTTCTTATAAACTTCCTTAGCGTTCAGGGTGATTCTAAATGATATCATCTCAATAATTGAAGTCCAGGAAAAACAAATACACATTAAGTTATTGAAGGTCATTGCATTAATTTAGTGACTAGTAGACAGAGCCCAAAGTAAATGTGCTCACTCTCAAAGTAGACACTGTTCAATCATCTACATGCTGTCAAGTCTAACTCATGAAGTAACTAGATATTGCTTAACAAAACACTCATCCCTATCCTTAACAGTCACAGAAACACACACTACAGAAATGTCGATATGCTATTGGAATAGAATTCTGCCAAGTTTTGTGTAACTGTCCTCCATTCTATGTCAGGCCGACCTATTTAGCAGAAAGCTAATGTCACCTCTCAGGGATCTGTCCTTGTATAAGCAAGTTTGACAAAGATTTAGGGAGGGCCACATGTCCATTAGATGAGGCAGTGAAAAGCTCATTTAAGAAGATCAATCAGGAAATAATTAGCCTGAGGATATTTGAAAGTGAAATAGCCTGTTTGGGATTAGAGCTGAGAAAAAAAGAGAGAGAAGGGGTCAAGGTCCCTTCTGACTATCTCCTCTCTGACACTTTTGATTTAGTTTCCAAAGTATAAGACTTGTCTATCATATTAAATTTTAAAGGACTTTATCATATGCAAAATTTTACCTTCTTTTTGTTAGAAAAACAAAAATGAGCACTTTTTTATGTTCAAAATCATGTCAATAAGTAGCATGACATATTATGCTATCAGGCTTATCATTTTACAGGAGAAAAGAAGCTAAGAAATCAAGATAAAAGAACAGAAGCTTAAATTTTGAACTTTGTATGACATTTGCAAATAAGAAGTGTACTTGTTTAAGAAATGGTTTCAATTCAAGTTCATATCGTTTCAGAACATATATATGTATATATATATATATATATATATATATATATATTCTATATCCAGAGCTTTTTGGCATCTGAACAAAAATGACTTCAATATAAGCAACAATTGGCACCATTACAAGTTAGGGTTTACCAGAGCATCTGAAATCACGTTTTTCATTTCCTTATATAATTCACATTTATTCTTTATATTTCTTATCTTTATGTACTTTCTAACTAAAATTTTATTCTAGTTCTTTCTTCTCTTAATCGGCTATGTCTTCATTACACATTTTTTGAAACAAGTTCAGATTTAAGTACTACTTAATGCATGATAGAAGTATATTTTGACACCTACTGATAAATTCTTTAACCACTACAAGTCATTAAAATCCTCTGTATTATGTGACTTTGGTCTTTCAAATGCTAGTTGTGATGGGAGAGAGAATGTAGGGAAAATACTGATAGTTTATTTTAGTGATACATTTTGTGCCTAAACTTCTTATGCATCTGGACAAATTTGCATATCATCTTCAATAGCACATTATCTAGGCTCTATAGATTGTGACATTTATCATCTTCTAGACTGAAAAAAATTGAAACTTGACTTAGCTTTATCCTTTCTTCATTGAGAGATTAACTGATGCAAAATTTGATGCATAGACACATTGACCATATTTACTTTTATTGTTAGTATATACTTTCTGATTTAAAGTCGAAGAAACTTGTATTTTATGCTACATTATATAGAGTTAAGAAATCATTGTATTCAGATTCCAATATTGAATCAAATGTCTAGATCATTTGCTCACTATACTACCATGTGCTACTCTCTAATGTAATATAATCAAACGGAGTCTTTGTTTTTACTAACAGGAGCATAGTGGAGAGACACTAAAGCACAAAGAGTGAAATCTGGACAGAGGAATGGTGTATGTGCTAGAGTTATCCATATGGAAAGGGATAAATTAAAGCTGCATGGAGCAAGCAAAGCCTCCAAATACTCCTGTGATTGTGTAGAGCAGATGATGACTAGGGAGCACTAACAGAAAGAAAAACTTGAAGAAGAAGTTGAAACAAATAAAAATCAATTACCTACCAGAGACGGGCCTTAAAAAACACAACACTGTTCTTATTTTGATGGAAATACAATATAAGAATGCAATAAAAACAATGTTATATAAAATTAGGCTGTGAAACTACAGTCTCCAAGGAACAATTCCATCCTGTGCGCTCTCCTGTGAGATGTGCTGGGCTCTGATTGCGCAAACTGCTTTTCTGCTTTCTGGGCTGCAATCTTGCTTAAAACAGAAGCTGAGAGCTTCAGAGCTCCAAGAGAAGGACAGGCTGCTGCTCTCCTCGTGCTTTCTGTAACTCCCCAAAGAACTCTGTCGCTCTTTAATTCAAATTCAGCAGCATCTTCTTTGTCCTCTTCTTTCTCATCCTCCTCTTTCTCCTCATTCCTCCTCCAGTTTTCTCTTGCTCTATTTATCTAGCCTTACATCTTCCCTCTGGGGTCTGCTCCTGTTTGACTCTAGTGCCACAGTAGGCTTCCCCCCTTTCTTTTGTGCTGAACTTGATAATCTCCTCCACCCTCCCTTGTATTCTCAGCTTCACTGTTTGTAGCTGCAAGTTGACGTTACAACTCATTTTTTAGCTCACTTATCCTCTTTTCCAACCTGTAAAAGCATCATAATATAATCTCAAATGTAAAAAATCCTGAAAGGTAAGCTAACATCCAACTTAAAAAAAAAAAAAAAGCATATAATACTACTATTTGTGAAGTTTTGGAACCACAATTTATGTTGTTTATTTTTGTTGTTATTATTTCTGGCTGTTTTCTGTTTTGTGTAATATGCGCAAGTAGTCTCGCCGGCAAGAACGCAGGCGGACACACAGGATCCTTCTGCAGCCACCGTTTATTGCATCTTCAAGAGGGCGACCCCAAACCCCGAAAAGGCACTGCTTAAATATACCCTGGAGCGGCATGTTCATTTCTGATTGGCTGTTTGCTCATTACCTCATGAGACACCGGGATAGGCTGTGACTTGGCTCTGGACCTAGGCACATGCGCAATTCACCTGTAAACTTGGGAGAGCACCGGATGTCAGCGCCATCTGCTGGCTATCACCGCTAACCGCGGCTCTCTACAGTTTTGTATCATATCAGTGTCCATTATTATAAATAATTATTTTACTTAGGGACATAATTTATTCTTGGATTCCTTAACTGTATCAGAACTGCTTAATATTGATTGTAACTGTAATATATTTATAATATATATAATAATTATCTTAGTTTTGTGATGTCTAAAGTTTCAAAATATATCTTGAAAAGTATTCCTGAGAAAACAAATGGTGCTGAGACCCTTATCCAAAATTTTCTAGTACTGATTGGTTACTGCAATCTGGATGTAGAAAACCAAAATATTACAATATGAGTTTTTGAAAATGAGCTAATTATAACAAATTGTAATACTTTATCAAATTAATTTTATTAGATTGTTTATAAAATACCATATATGGTGAAGTTATAAATTATTTTTAAATATCATGCACTCAACTTTAACTGTTATCTCATTATGCATATTATCTTATCAGAATATCAAATCCAATATAAAATGCAGAAGTTGAGTTTTATGAATAAAGGTTAAGGAATTGCTTGTAATCCCTTAAAGCACTGTATTTATTAAATTAATCACTACATTTTTATTTGATAAGTAATCTGGTTTCTTTCATTCCAAATTTTAAAAAGCATTAGAATTAATTGACAGAATCAATTTTTATGAAAATATTATGAAATTATTTATACTTTCACACTCAGTTTTTAGCAAATTGTAATAATCTTGAAACTATATTTGTATTACCTATTTTAAATTAATTTATGTATTTTATATCTGGTTCACAACTTCCCTTTCCTCCTTCCTCCCTCCCAGTCTGTTCCTCTCACCTCACTTCTCAATCACCTCCTCTCTTTCCCCTCTAAAACTGGAGGACTCTCATGGATATCAACCAACCTTGACATATCAACTTGCAGTTAGACTACTATGCACATCTTCTCCTACTGAGGCTAGAGATGACAACCCAGTTAGGGGAAAGGGATTGAAAATATAGTTGCAGAGTCAGAGATAGTCCCTAACCCTTCTGTTTGGAGTCTACCTGAAAGACCAAGCAGAGGGCCTAGGTCGGTCCCAGACATGCTCTCTAGTTGTTGGGCTAATGTTAGTTGATTCCATAGATTTGCTAGTGGTATAATTTGACCTCTGTGGCTCCTTCAGTCTTCCCTCCCCTTTTTCCATAGCATCCCTGAAGCTCCCCCTAGTGTTTGGCTATGGGTCTCTGTATCTGTTTCCATCAGTTGCTGAATGAAACCTCTCTGTTGACACTTATTCTGGTCTCCTCTCTTCAAATATAGCAAAATATTAAAATTGTCAAGGTTACACACCCTCTCCTGGCATGGGTCTCCAAGCAGACAAAATGTGGAGGAGCCAGATGTAGGTCCACATTCAGGCCAGCCGTTGGAGTGTTTGCCTCTGGGAAGGCAAAATGAGGGAAGTGTGCTTGACTGTGTTCTCCCTGTTCTGCAGTTGTTGGGTGCTGGGAGAGACTTTAAGGAAGCAACCTAGTATTGCTTAGGGGCCAGTTATTGGTTGGCATTTCCTTACATCCTGTTCCATCTTTCACCCTGTAGGCCTGACAAATGATGAGTCGAAGATTTTGGGGTTGAGTTGCGCTCCCAATCTCTCCATTGGAAGTCTTGCCTGGTATATGGCCATTTCAGATTCAAATTCCCAATTGATATGATTTTAGCTAGGGTCACTTTCAATAGATTGCTGGGAATGTCCGTGGTCCTAAGTTTCTAGCTTGACACAGTTATGACCCCCCTACACCATTTTATTTGTTTCTCCCAGTAAGCCTTAACCTCCCCTCACTTGACTTCTCCTGTTCCTATTCCCACACCTCCCCATTCAATCAACTTCTTCCATCTATCCCAGATATCTATTCTATTTTTTTTTCCTCAGTGGAAGTCAAGCTTCTCCATTTGGACCTTTGTAGCTTCTTTGGGTTTTTGCTTGTGGGTCTGTGATCTGCCCACTGCCGGGTTGTGGAACATGCAGCCAGGCAGACAAAATGTGGAGGAGCCAGATGTAGGTCCACATTCAGGCCAGCCATTGGAGTGTTTGCCTCTGGGAAGGCAAAATGAGGGAAGTGTGCTTGACTGTGTTCTCCCTGTTCTGCAGTTGTTGGGTGCTGGGAGAGACTTTAAGGAAGCAACCTAGTATCGCTTAGGGAGTAGGATAACAGCCTGGAATGAAGGAGGCTGAAGCTGGGATCCCCTGACTCCTGGACATCTAGTTGCCACTAGAAACCAAAACAGGGAAGTCAGTAAGGAAGTTATGGGGTCCATGAGCCCTCAATGAGGCCAGGACCGGGTGCTCCAAAACTCCTAGACCTTCAGGCATCACAAAGAGTTGAGAACGGAATCAGGGGCCCTTAGGCTGAGGTCAATGGTAATACCAGGGCGAGGGCCAGGGAAATAGTAGTTTCTGTTTAGCTCATTGGCAATTGCCCTTAGTTTGGAGATGGTTGTTTAGGAGCACAGGGATATTTTCTGCATGAGACTTAGGCTGTGACTCAGTAGTTGTAGGCTTACTCCATACGCTCCACAATGATTGTCAAGGAAAGAGTCCATGTTGATCTATACCATTTACTTACTGTTCATCATGGAAAACAGATGCATACCAACTCAGGGTGGACTAGAGATTAAATTTCTTTTTTTGCATCAAGAGAAGCTTATTGGCTAAATGCTCAGGACCTTTAGATACATCATTAGAATGGAGACCAACTGTTCTGAGCTATGTGACTGATGTGAGGAGTGTGGACACATGTTCTGGGCCAGAAATCTAGTAGGGAGCATGGAGGTGCCTATTGTTTCTGGTGGGTAACTAGGTACCAGGTTCTCAGGCCCTCTCTACCTTATCAAGTTTCCTAGCACGGTCCACTGTCCCACAACTCCTCTTTTTCATTGGAGTGAGTGTCTAGTGAAAGTTTTGAGTCAGGTCGAGCATAAGCACCAAAATAAAACATGATTGTAGTATAAGTATTCTTTCTTTTCTGAGTAATATGCACTTACACTTGAATACATATCATACTTGTTTCTCTAGGTTTGGGTTACCTCCCTCGGGATGTTCATTTCTTCTTCTGTCCACTTGCCTAGAAATTTCACAATGTCATTGTTTTTTAATATCTAAGTAAAACTCCATTATGTAAATATACACAGTTTTCTTTATCCATTCATTGGTTGTCGGGTATCTGGGTTGTTTCCACTCTCTGGCTATTATGAATAAATCTGCTATGAACATAGTCGAGCAAGTGTTTTTGTAGTATGGTAGAGCATCTTTTGGATATATTCCCAAAAGTGGTATACCTGGGCCTTGAATTAAAAATGTTCCCAATTACCTGAGAAACTGGCATAATGATATCCAAAATGTTTGCACAAGTTTGTACTCTAATGAGCAATAGAGGAGTGTTGCCTTGCTTCACATTCCTGGCAGCATGAGCTATCAATTGTGTATTTGATCTTACCCATTCTGACAGCTGTAAGGTGGAATCTAGAGTCATTTTGGTTTGGATTTTCCTAATGACTAAGAATGGTAAACATTTCTTTAAGTGCTTCTTGGCCATTACATATTTCTCTGTTATAAATTCTGTCTAGACTGCACCCCATTTTCAATTGGGCTATTTGATTTGTTGTTTTGTTTCTTGAGTTCTTTATATACTTTGACTATAAGCCCTTTGTCAGATTTAGGCTTGGTAAAGATCATTTCCTATTCTGTAGCCTGCCATTTTGTCAGTTTGATGGTGTCCTCTTCTTTACAGAAGCTTCTCATTTTCATGAGACACCATTTATCAATGATGGATCGTAGAAATGTTGATTAGAGATATTGTTCAGGTCATTGTTTCCTGTGTCAGCTCATACAAGGCTATTCCCCACTTTCTCTTCTACAAGGTTTAGTTTATCTGGTTTTATGTTGATGCTTTTGATCCACTTAGACTTGAGTTTTATGTAGAGGTTGATATGAATCTATTTACATTCTTACACGTGCAGACATCTGTCTAGTCTAACAACATTTGGCTTCTTTGTCAAAAATCAAGTGTCCATAGTTGTATGGATTTACTTCTAAGTATTCAGTTTGATTTGTGGGTATTTTATGTTTAGGTTGATTTCTGAGTTTGTCTAGATGGGTGGGTGTATTTGTCTTGGTTTTTATTTCTGTTTCCTCTCAGTCTTCTGACATGCGTAGCCTGGCATTCTAGTGATAAGTAAGTCTTGAGATCCTGTAAGGTGTCTCTATTGTTTTTTGTGTTTGTGCTTTGTGTTTTATTTTTATTGTTGTTTTTTTGTTTGTTTGTTTGTTTGTTTTGGGCGTTTGGTTTAGGGTTTTTGTTGTTGTTGTTGTTGTTGTTTTTGCCTGTGTGGCCTCAGGGTTTTGTGGTGCTAATGTTGCCTCTGTGTTCCCCAGTAAACAGATCTAGGGCACAGGGTGTAGATTTCTTCTACTACTATTTTTTTTAAAAAATTAAACAATAACTACTTATGTATGAATTAATTAGAATAATGAAACAATATTAGCTTACTAAAATAATTTATCATTATTTAAGCCGTGACCTCTGCAGCTGAGAATGCAGACACATACTCTCAGGCATAGTGTGTGCACTTAATGTATTTGTTGTCACAGTAGGATGATGGGAGATTATGACATTTAGCATTAGAGAAAAAACTAAGTAAATACTTTCTAATGATTAGTAGAAGACATTTGCCTAAAACAATGTGCTAACTTTACACCTGTACTGGCTCCTAGAAATTCATTTTCTTTCATTATAATATTTTCCATTAATAAATTTGCTCTTGAATGTGACAGTAAGCATGAGACTACGTGGCTACATCTGGATTTATCTAGAAAGAAGAAATGAAAATAGAAGATAAATAGATATGAAATAGAGAAAATGCAAGAATTTAAGATTCCCCTTCTAGTAACCTGCTTTATGCAGCTGGACAGCATATCTTTTGAAAATATATTATTTTATTATTTGAGAATTTCTCACGTGTCCAATATATTTTAATCATTTAAGCTCTACTCATTGCCTTGCTACTCTCAGGTGCAGCCCCAACCCCACATTTCTTCGAGCATCTTGCCCTGCAGCTTTGCTTTGTTTCTCATTGAAGCCCATCTCATCTAGACACTCAAGTGTGATGCTATCCAGTAAGGTCTTATCCACCTACCAGAAGATGCACACTTAAAACACATTGACAGTCCATACATTCTAACTTAAGGATAGTAAGTTATGATATCCTCTCACTCAAAACAAAAATGCTGACTGGCTTGATTTTGTGCACAGCTCATGCAGGATACCACAGCTGATGCAAGTGCATAGATGCAGCAACCCTGTCATGTCCACAAGACAGAGGCTCACTCACATCTTCCTTCAAGTCTATTACAGACTTGAGCCTCTCTTCTATCATTTTCCATGATTCTTGGATGAAGGATGTTATAGAGATGTCTCCTTACTGACGGACTGAGTATATTTTTGAGGAAACTTATCTTAAACAAACTAACAAACACACAGAACAACCAAACAAACAACAAAACAGAACAACAACAAACAAATAAACTAACAACAATGAGAACCACAAACTGCTTAAATTCTTTGTAGTTTGACCAGTTGTTAGTTTCTGATTTTGTCCACATCTACTATTCAAAGAAGCTACTCTGATAAGATCTGAGAGCTGAGTCTCTACTAGTTAAACAACCTCCCCAAATGTTGTAATATTGGTGATCACATTGTCAAACAAGTGAGCCTGTAGAAAGCACTTGACATACAATCTGTAAATGGAGAGTACTATAGGAAGTCATTGAAATTGGCACTGAATGCACAACTGATTTTTAACAACCTTTATCCTGTCACTGAGACTTGAAATCAATTACTTCAGATATGGAAATTTATATGTTAAGTATTTAATCTTTTCAAAATTGTGATTTTAAATGTTGAAGCCTATTTCTTATTAAGTTCTTAAACTTATGTTCACTGTGATATGCTTTAAGTTTTATCCTAATGTTGTGTGTTTATGGAACAATCATAAAAATATTTAAATTTATAAAATCTAACTTATAATTAGCTAATTTATACAGACAGAACACTAACCAATGTCTGATTTTTACACAAAGTGGAAAAAATAATTTGGTTATTTTTTCAGTGTATTCATGTGGTCTGAAAGAATATTATGATTTGATTTAATTTAAGTGTTAGTGGTAGAGTTTTGCCAGTATAAAATCTAGAATTAATGGCAAATTTTAAACATGTACAAGTTAATTGAAATATTTTATTAAATCTTTGAATACTGTGCTTTTAATTATATAGCATTAATAAAATTTCACAATAAATAACAGTCACAAAATATAAGCCTTTCTTAGTATGGCACAGTGGGGCTGAGCAGCATAGAGTTCAAATGATTTGTAAACTTTTATTAGTATCTTTTAGAAGATGAAACATTTAGTTGTTCACAAAAGGAAAATAAGACTAATATTTATCAGTTACAATCAAATAACACATTTCTGAGGATAACAAAAAATAAAAGCAATCTATATAATGGAAAATGGGATAAGTATCGTTCTCTTTCAGTATGCCATTGATGCTATCCATCATAGACATAACACCATATGAAATTTTCCGCATTCATCCTACTTGTTGAAAATTTTCTTTAGCTCAAAAAGAAAAAAAAAA
>JADRCD010213517.1:504-19037 GCA_019843815.1 Montemys delectorum
TTTTTTTTTTTTTTTTTTTTTTTTTTTTTTTTTTTTTGCATGAACTGGTCATATTGACACCTTCAAACAGGCAAGCATTTGGAAACTAATGACTGAAATAAGCTCTTTCCATGTCTGAAATCAGGTCCTGAGACAGCGTTGGGGTCACCATGATCTAGGGGAAGCCTTTTGATATTCAACACACTTTTATCTGCTTTAGATTGAATGTAAAATGACCCCAAAGGCTCCAGGTTTGAACAAGGGGTTTCCTTCTGGTGGTGCTGTTGGGAGGTGACAGAATCTTTGGAACCTTTGGAAGTCAGACCAGACTCTGGCTCTGGACTGTACTCCACTTCCTCACTGTGAGGCATGGGTGCCTTCCTATTACGCTCCCTCTTCTGTGGCCAGTCTTTTCACTCATGCCTTCTTCATCATGAGAGGTTAGGATCCTCAAATCTGTAAGTTCAAATAAAGGACATTGCTTCTGGCATTTATTTGGCTACAATGGCCTGTATTCTTGACAGAGATCAATCAATCTATCCATCCCATTTTTCTTATTCAATAACACCTTCATGAGAAACTTCTGAAATGACTTTTATGTGATTTAAAAATTCAAACAAAGTGATCATCTACAGATATACTTGTTACATAGAGAATATGTTTACTATGTATAGCAGTTTGAATAAAATGTCCTACGTAGGCTCAGGTATCTGAACACTTGAGCCTTGGTGGTGCTGTTTGGATACATAGGTTTATGAGGTACATGTTTCCTGCAGGAAGTATGTCACTATGGACAGGCTTTGAGAGTAAAAATGCCCCCACCACTTCCAGCTTGCTCTCTCTGCTTTGTGCTTGCTGTTCAAGTGAGCTTCTGGCTTCCTGTTTCTGCAGTCATGCCTTTGCTCACTGTGGTGGATTCTTCCATCTAGAACTGTAAACCTAAATAAACTCTTCCTTCTGTAAGTTTCCATAGTATTTTATCAAGGCAACAGAATTAATGGAGTATGTGACAGTTTATAACACAGTTCAGGGATCTATAGCCCCCTCCCTCTACATGCCATCTATTTTAACCTATAACTCCGTCCTTAAATTGACTTTTACAAATGCTCTGGAACTAGTTCTTCATTTGATAAATATTTGCTCAATTAATAATTGATTGATTATGTGCACATATAGTGATTTCCTGTCAAAGCATCTAGGGCCTCAAAGCATCTCTATATGAGTTAGATAAAGGTTACTTTCCTATCAATATATGCAAGGTAGAACCAGAATAAGCACAGGTAAACTAGGAGGCCATCTTTACAGGTATGCTGGGTAATGATTTTTCCTAATGTCACAGATGCAGAAGCTACGTGCAGCATCTGGAATTATGAAGAAATGAGAAACAGATCATGCACTCCTCAGCCTCTGCTTGTCGCCTGGTTCTCCTAGTTCTCGCTGGGGCACATTGTCTTGAACTTGCCAGCTTGTGCTTACATATAGTCCATGCCTCCTGCGGTTAAGTCCTGACCTTTGTTCCTCACCCAGTTATGTTGAAATTTTCATAGCAGGATTAGGCACACCCAGTATTTTTAAAGCATTTAAATCCCATTTTCACTTTAGTTTCTGTACAAACACTAACATGCAAAGAAAAGGTTCCTTTAAACATTTCCTAATGTAAATCTAACAGATTCTCGGTTTAGAATTTCCAGCTAGCAAGTTATACAAATCAAAGTTCTTGCAATATGCTGCAACATCAGTATTTGAATCATAGATCATGTCAAATTTATAGTATGGAGGTTAGACTAAAGCTCTATATTTTGTTGCTCATGTTTAACTCATGACTCATGACCAGAAGCTGCTGCATTAAAATAAACTATAAAAAGACCTTAGGAGAGCTCACAAATAAGCCATTCCAGGGCAGGAGAGATGGCTCAGTGATTAACAGCATGTGTTGTTCTTGTAGAGGTCCCTAACTCTGTAGACAGCACCACTTTTGGCAGCTCACAATGGCCTCTAACTCCATCTCCCTGGAGTCGGATGCTTTGCTCTGGATTCTATAGGCACTACCCACACAAGTGTAGCCCACCACTACAAATTCAAATATATTTTTAAAATCTATAAGCAGACAAAACCAGCCATTCCTTGTAGAATACAAATGTATGTGCCCTAAACAGGCTTATAACATTGAGCATCAAAGTGAAACACCAGAATTGATAAATGTGTAGAGATTGGTATTCCTGAAAACAACCCATGAATATTTAATTAATCTGCATATTAAACTAAGAACTGGCTCCAGTTCTGTAACTTTCCAGCATTGGGGAAACACTGTATCCTCTACTTTCCTGTAGTCTTCAGCCACTGACTGAGGGGACATGCTTGGATATATGCATTTCCTAAGTCTGCAGCAGACTTTTTTGTGGATACTCCAACAGTGGGCCATACTAATGTTCACCAGATTCTCCTCTAGGCTTAATGTGCACACAGATTCCATATGTGTGGCTCAACAAAGCAATTGTTTTAGCCAGTGCATAAAACAGGTGGAATCAGAACATCCTTCTCTAATTTTTTTAAGATCTTCATGAAATTGTTCATATCTAACACTTCTGTTTTCCAAAAGTTAATATAGGGAAGGTCTATTTTTCCTTCCTTCATGAGCTTATGAAAGACTGCTGCCTCATGCCTGCTCCTCAGTAGTCTCCTATTGTCTCCTGTGTAGATGCCAGGAAGGACCTCCTCCAATATGGCTTCAGAAGATGCCTCTGTTCATCATTGTCATATGAGCATTTTGTTTGGCTCTATATGCTGGTCATGTGAATCCAGTGTTTCTCCTGACAAAGGTGAAATAGGTTGCCAGCTATGGGGTTCAACTATCACTAGAGGGTATTCCAAAATGACACTAGCCTGGGGAGCCGACTGCCATGCATATGAATGTATATCTAGGACACTATAAAGAGTAGAAACTCTGTAAAGGAAGTGACCTGGGTTCTTTAGGTGTATTTTGCAAACAAGACTTGTGCATTTAGGAGCATCTCTGTGACAATAGTTTAGCCAGGACTAGAGCATCATCTTACTGTCCATAGGCTGTAGAATTCCTGAGCATCCCTCATGTTGCTGTTGGAGTTAGCTCTGAGACATGCATGCCCTCTCTGTTGTCTCATATTTCTTTCCTTTCTTAACCAAAGTAGAATTGTCCTTTACAAATGCAAACTGATCTTGTGGTTATATTGCTGAAATATTTTTTAAATTGAGATCTGAGATATATATCTGCAACATTTATGGAGCAACATGTACCTAGTCAGTCTGAGGCAGGTTGAGAACTGTAAGGAATTCAGGATGATGACAGGAAAATAATGTGTGACTCTGTTCATACTGCTGTGACTAGAGCCCAATGAACACAAGAAACTTTACTCATTGAGACATGGTCCTTGCAAGGTGGTATCCTTCAGGAGGTACCAAGAAGGATAAGCCTAGAGACAAAAAGACCCTTCTGGTTTTGAGCATGAATCCCTGTAAAATTTCCTTTACAGACTCTTTTTACCCTGTACCTTCAACCTCATTCTGCCTGTTCTAAGTTCTATCATCAATATAGTAACACTATTCTATCTTAGTATCCCTTGTTTATGATTTTTTTATAACTTGAAATGCTCTTTCATACTCTCTTCAGAATCTACCTGCACTTGGAGAATTGGTATTGTGAATCTTTAATCATATTTTCTGTCTGAAAGTCATTCCTTTGTGGTTCTGCATGGGGCTCATTAGTTGCTTCTGTTATTCCTAAATATCTAACGTTTACTTATTAGATCATTTACTGTGGGTTAGCTGTATCTCTCCTCTTTACTCATTCACTGGGAATTCCTTCAGGGTGATTCACATTTTCATTTATTGTCTGTTCTCTCCTAGTGAGTGTTGGGGATCTCAGACCCATGGCCCTATTTCCCCTCCTCATTCCCTTCTGCATGGTCTTATTTTAATGTGTGTGGCTCTCAGTCTTCTTATAATGGTAGTTAAGATGCTAAACCACTTCTTGACCTCAGAAGCATACGAGTAGCATCTCTCTTTAACACTTTTACATAATTATCACAGAGATCCTGAAGACATTTTATCTCAAAATTAAGGTGTTCTAGTCCCCTTATTTGCCCTACAATTTCCTGATATCAGCACCGACAAGACAGAGATTACTTCTGAATCTCAGAAAAGCCAGAATACTCAGTCCCCTAAGCCTGAGGCAGGTTCCCCAGTGGCAGAGAGCTGTATGCTTCAGCTTTTGTTCTCTGTAAAGCATCGTGACATGGGGGTGGAGGAAATGCTCAGTTAATGTTTCTGGAATGAACGGACTAACTGGAAAATACTGAACAGCAACAAACAGATATGACTCAAGCGATGTTTTCATGACACAGATTATGGGGGTGGTTTTCCCAGCAGCCCTCCTGTGTACAGCTGGAGCTGAGGGACACTTTCACCTAGAAGCAAACATTTCAATGTTAATGACTGGATGGGTATGATTCCCAGGAAAGGGAGAACACTGGTGCTGAGTAAGCTGGATATTTGTATCTGCTGCATCCAGAAGCAGAAAGCTAAGAGAACAACCAGGATGCTCTGGGGACACAGGCTCATCCTGTCTTTGTCTCTGGCTTGGCTATAACTCATTTCTTGCCTTGCTATTGATTTCATTTATTTTTCTTTAGATTTGTGGTAATATAATTCCAACAGAAATTTTCCTATTCTGCAGTGGTTCCTATAAACTATAAAATTCTCTATTTCCTTGTTGATGTTTCTAGCTCTCTAGTTTGGGGCTATGTGTTCTGTGAGAAGCTGAAGTTGTTTTCTTATGACGTGTACAGGCACCTGCACACTGGTTATTTTATTTCAACCACTTTCCCAATAACTAAATATTAGCTGATGCCTATTCTGAGCAAAGAATTGTTTTTAGCTAAGTCCTTTTCTGAAAACTAGTATTACAAATTCTTAGTTCAGGTTGGTTTGGCAACCAGAGCTATGTGGAACAGCTGTGGTGGGAAGTTGATGCCAGAAATTGTGTGTGTGTGTGTGTGTGTGTGTGTGTGTGTGTGTGTGTGTGGTCAAAAAGTCACATGGGAGAAACAAATATCAAATTATAGAAATCATCTTGTAGAAAATGGGCCTGAAGGGATGGGCAGAGTGAGGATATAGGCATAAGGAGCTAGAAGGGAATGCTCAGGTCAGAGGAGTGGTGGTAGATCCTGAAGGAAACTCTTACAGACTGAAAGATAGAGTGTATAATCACCAGCTTTTCCATGAGCAAGAAAGGGACCCTGGCATGTATTACTACCACACATTCTTGTGTCTGGGAGGTAGCTCCACATCAGATAACTTGGAAAAGTGCAGAAGGCATGGATGATCTTCCACATGATCTGACATTACTAAGCTTGAGTATATCACCCAGTAGAATGGATAGAATTATCCTCAGCTGGCTCAGATTTTACAATCATGAAATGCCTGATTTACTTTTTAAATTTTTTTTTTAATTTTTGTTTTATGGGTATGAATTGTTAGCTACAAGAAAAGCTAGAATGACACTGAATTTCAAAGGAGGATCTTTTCTTTTCCTTTTTAATTCTAGGGAAAAACTTCACAGAAAAAGCCATGAGGTATCTGGAGAGGAAGTCATTGGACTAGTGGAGTTTGGTTTGGTTGACACAGTGATGTCTTTACCTACTACAGAGCCATAAAAGTAGGTCAGGGAGCTCAAGGGTATCACTTGTCAATAACTAGAAACTTGCATTGTATACACATAACAGTTTTCTATCACTGTCATGAGTACCTGAAAGAAACAATTTATATATCTACCATCTATCTATCATCTCTCTATCTATCTATCTATCTATCTATCTACCCACCTATTAATGAAGAAGAAAAATAAAGGTTGTTTATTTTAGTAATGTGAATGAAAATCAAATAGGTATAATGAATTTTGACAGAAAAATTGAAAAGGCAATAATAACACGCCTAAAAAGGATTTATTACAGCATTAGAGAATTGTTATTATTTTGTTTATTTTCCAATTTTAGAGCATTTCATTGAGTACTATATTCACATCACTGTTTATCTATCTCTTGTCAAGGTCTATCAGCTTCCTCTCAAGCTCATTACTTCTTTAATTATTAGCATCATATATACATATACACAAACACATAAACACACATACACACATAGGAGGGAAATTTATTTTGTCTCAAGATTTTAGAGGATTCAGTCCACTATTTCCTGTCTCTGTTGCTTTTGGCCTGAAATGAGAAAGAATATCAGGAAAGAGAGTGGTTGAGAAGAACTGCTCACCTTCATGACAGTCAGGAAATAGTATGAAAAGATGAAAGAGGCTATGAACAGATCCATCCATCCAAGATACCTCCCAGTAACTTACTTTCTCCAGTTGCACAAAACCTAGTAAGTACATTTATTATGGACATGTCACTGGATCAAACTGTCAAGTGATAGTATCCGTTTGATCTAACCACTTCTCTGTAGTGTTGCTATCTGGGGACTACATAAGTATTTGAGAGTTCAAATTCAAATGATAATGGTGCACACATTAGAAATTCCATAAAATTAAGAACAAGCCTTCTCTGAAGGCTTTGTAAATAGGCTTGGTTGACTATGGATGGAATCTGAACAAAGGGTCTTCTTAAATTGCACAAAATCTCACATGGAAGGACAGATAGATCAGGACTTAAATTTAAGAAATGTAACAGTTGTGATGTAGAGAGATAGAATTAGTGGAGTGGCTGTCGAGGCAGAGGTAGGAAGCAGGCACCTCTCTGGAAACATTAGTTGAGGTTCATATTTGTCTATTCTTTCATTAACATTGTCTGTGTGCCAGTGCTAGGGGGCAAAGATGAGCTTAATAAAGGATCAGTAGCAGCTGGCTTCCTGGAGCATACTGCATACCAGCTTCTGATTGTTTCTGTGAATACTCAGTGACTATAGTTTGGCAGCATAAACATGTAGTGGGAATTCTGCTTTCTTTGAAAAAACAGAGAAATATTATAAGGATATGTTTTTATTTTCAGTGTAGATGTGGGATATGGGGCTACTTCAGATTTTCCACAGCAGCTGACTATGATTTGCCTTGTGCTGTAGCAAGAGCATGTTTTTGCCAGCTGCAGATAGTTTCTGCAAGTGTGTGACATTTGGAATTCTGGACACTTTTCAGAGAATAAAGAAATGCCAGAGCCCTATAGTAGAGGTTGGTTGGCTGATTAGTGGTTGGATGGTGTTGATTGATGTTGGTTGCTGTTTGTCAAGCAGTCATGTGGAAAGTGATGAAAAGAACAAATTAGATATCCTAACAGCAATGATCAAACTTGCCCCAAGGAATTTGATGTCCTTAATCAGCAAGAAGTAGTCTAATGATACAGTTTCCCCATTTCTGCTCTATCTTCCTTCTCTCCTATCTAGTGTTAGGGAGTAGATAGAATGGAATAAGAGGGGTAGAGATGGTTAGAAGAAAGAAGACTAGTCAAAAGTCTGGATACATAAACAACATGTTATCTTATGAATCTGGAGATCAAAAGTCTGAAACACCTCTCTAAACCAAAGTCAAAGTGCTGGTAGACTCCATCATTTTGAACAAACTAGTAAGGAATAGTTAGCTTGATTTTCCCAACTGCCTCTGTGTCCTGCATCCTTTAGGACTGATCTTCAAGGCTGATCACAGAAACTCCACTATTTCTTACAACATATTTCTCTAACATGGTGTTTTCCCTCTCTCCTTCTGCATTTAAGGGGTGTTTGTATTTGGACAGTTCTCATCTAAATTGGAGTTTCAGTAACATCAGAACTGATAATAACCCTGCCCTAATAGAGAATGAGAATACAGAGAATGTGGACTTTCTTGAGTTATTCTGGCAAATATTATAATGCCCTGTTGTCTATGACTGGGTCTTCACTCTGGACCCTTGTTTGTGCTGGCTAATGCCTTTATAGTTCCTGTATGACTGATGTCAGGTTTATTCTGACTATGGCTCTGGTGTCAGAAACGTCCCTGTCTTCTCTTTGGTGTTGAGAGAACACTTAGGCTGGGATAGTCCCTAGTTATTCTGATTAGAGCCTCAGATTCAGTACCTCATCACTGTAGGAGACAGGGTCAATGGCTTTTCCTTACAGATCTTGAATTGTCAGAGGACACCTGAATGGGAGTCTTTTATTTCCATGTAGTATGGGGCTAGTATGCTATAGAATGGGGTTCTAGAGGAGGGGAGAGGCTGAGAGATGGGTGACAAACAGTATTTATAAGTGGAGATGACTCCATTCATGGACAAGTTACTTGGGCTCATGGTTTCAGAGGACTTATTCCGTTATCAATTGGGTTTGTTGCTTTTTGGCCTGAGATGAGATTGAATTTCCAGAGGAAAGTATGTGAAGAATAAGTCTTGTTGGGTGGGAGAGATGTTCCTAAATCACCTCTGGCTGCCAAATTGTGCCCTGTGTATGTGTGCTGCATTTCTACTGTCTAGATAACAGATTTTGTTGTGAAACTACTATTACATACTGGAGTTATATTGGTTCTGCTGAGATATTCATAGATAATATCTTTGTCTTTGGGTAAGTTGGTTATTGATTTTTATGTGATTTGAGAACTTAATTTTTGCTTGATGCGAATACATCTCTGGTCTTCTACACCCATCATTTTGCTATATAAGGATTCAGCTACTTAAGGCTAAAAATATATAATAAAGTTTTTATGTCATTTACATAGTATGTTTCTCGTAATTATAAAACATATGGTAGAACTGCATTGTATTGGTTATTAAAAGGTGGTAGGTATGTGGGTTCCATGAATATATTATATCATTTTCTTATGAGGCTTGAACATCTATGGATTTTTGTGCCCCCAAAATCCTGGACCCCAAGTTTTTTCCATCCTAAGAGACAATGATCACATTCTCTTAAATTCTGATGGAGAAAGTATCTGGATTTTTGGTAGGCATGGAACATTATTCTGCATGTAACACATTTTACTGATGGAAGCCAGATGACCCTATCAACAAAGTAGGCATGATACATTTATTTCTGTGTGTACATGCATTTTTGGATGGATATAAATTCAATAAAATATATATTGACAGTAGCAAAGGTGATAGAGGGCAAAATAAGAAGTAAGACTCACGATGAGTCTATTGGAAGAAGAGACATCTGAGAAAAGGGCCAAGGGATCCTGTTCCCTGTAAGAAGGCACAGCAATGTTCATATTGTGAGTGCAGAACACGACTGGAACTAGCCCTGCTGAGATGAGAATTCATGAGCCACCAAATTTGACTCCTTGTGGTTTTCATTCCTTTTTCCTAACAATACTGTCCAATGCTACACAGCCACAACATTGTTTTCAGTATAGAAAGATGTAATGTCTTTTGTCATTTGTTCCTTCCCTGAGCTTAGAATAGTTTCTGCATCTAGAGAACCTTGGTAAATACTTGTTGAATCAAGAGTTGACATTGATTTTTTTTGTGTGTGTGTTTTGATTCAACAGGGGCGTTGTTGGAGATATTTCCAAATATATTTCCATATATTTCCATATTCTTGTTCTTTATTTTGCCTCGGAGGCCTGATTTCCATCAAGCAGTGAGTTTTAGAGCTTTAGAGAAACAAGACTCACCTGCTAAATCAATAAATTCTTTCCTCCACTTTGACTGTCAAGATAGATTTCTTTGGTCTAAATCTATATTGAGATAATAAGGATTGTAAATCAGGCTTTGCAAGGACAAATTGGCTCTTCAGTAAAACAGAGAGAGAGAGAGAGAGAGAGAGAGAGAGAGAGAGAGAGAGAGAGACTTTTTTCTTAGCATTTTAGCATGTTAAAAACCAAACAAGGACTGGGGATGTGTCTCAGTGGTATAGCCTTTGCTGAATATGCATACACCAAGAGTTCTATCTCCAGCATACCAACCCATCCAAACATCAAAAATAGGAGATTTATATTATATTGGTTTTTTTTTTTCTAGAAATACATAGGTGATGCTCAAAAACAAGTTGATCCATTCTGCTCAAGTTGAGGAAGTAGATGAGGAGCAAAGGTAGAGGAGGAGACAACACAATTTGAACAAAAATCTTTCCAGTCTGATTCCTCCAGGCTTACATGATGGTGAGAAGGAAGGAGACACAGGTGCATGAAAGCATGTTTTGTCTTCCATGATGTGGAAACTGTGTGTTGAAAGAAAGTAGAGTTTTTTTTTAGAAACATACTGACAGACACAAGGAGAGATGAGAACAACAGGATTGTGGCTGTGTTGGTGGATGGGCAGCTGGAGTACCTTAGAGCAACCCTCCTTAGAACAGTGCACATCAATGTCCTTTAGTGATATTCCAACCCCTTTAGCACAGACTTCTAGATCCTATACTGAGTTTCTGATTTAAGGACAAATATTTACTCACAATGTCTCGAGGCCTGA
The DNA here is from genome assembly GCA_019843815.1 of Montemys delectorum. NCBI lineage: Eukaryota > Metazoa > Chordata > Mammalia > Rodentia > Muridae > Montemys > Montemys delectorum. The sequence goes on from JADRCD010213517.1 coordinate 10,890, forward strand.
GGACTTGAGTGTCTAGAGATCATACTGAAGCTGTAGGTAGTGGAGAAGGATGCTTTCTCATACACAGAATAAAAAAATTAACAACTTTATAAGCAGGCAGCAAATGGAATCTGTTGTACCATTTCCAGAACCTGCTTTTGCTCTTGTGCCATGCAAATGATCTGGATATCCCTATACATATACTTCGAAGGTTCAAGTTCAGCAGCAAAGCTTGGGATCAGATTTAAAGTGGACGATTCTGAATGTAAAGGGGATACTGAGGCAGAAAAATCAACATTGCAGAACAGAAATATGTTATGCATTTTAACTAACAAATCTAAGACACAGGTAAGAGAGATGTTATTTTGTAAACAAACCGAGGTTTCTTAATTGCGCCTAAATTTTACTTTATTTTTAAACAATTTAGTGGATGGGATGCCGTGTGAAAAATGGGTTGTGATTGAAATTTGAAAACTGTTTTTCTTCTGAGTGTACATTGAGTACAATATATGTTAATACTTATTAATATATATAAGTATGTTAATACTTCTTTAATATCTTATTAATCATCTGTGTCTACCTCTAGACTTCAAGCTCTTTGAGAACTGGAACATTATCTGTCTTGTTTATTTGAATAGGTACACAACAGATATTTGAACCATAAATTCATAAGGGAAAGAAGGAAAAAAAATGAATAGAATTGGCCAGAAATGGTACAGAAATATAAATAGGACTCATCAATTAAATTATTTCCCAGTATACTCAGAAAGATTTATGTCACCTTAACTGTAAATAAAGGTCAGAATGCAGTGTGCTTGATATAGAAGGACGCTACACTGGGAAAAGCATTATAATCAGCTAAACATTTTTACTCTGTGAGGGTTTAAGAGGCTATGTTTTTGTTTTTGTTGTTTTTTTTTTTAAACTTTTCACTTCATGCTTTCGCTGAATTCAGCTTTTTACTGTTGTAAAGTTCTTGATGAAACATGCTATGCAAGACATTGCATACAAACACAGGTGAAGGAATGTAGCTCTAAGCTGCAATGGCAAGATCAGAGTGAGGTGGAATTCAAACTTAAAGACTATACCAAGCCATGACTGCATGGTACATGCTAAGGCTGGTGAAGGTAAATAAGAAGTCCACACTCTTTCAACATCATCACCTCCTCTAGCACCAAGGACCAGGATGTAGAAGGCTGACAGCCATGAAGAATCAAAGAAAGACTATCTTGTTAAAACACTTTTTTCTATTAATTTTGACATTTATTTTTTAATTAATTAATTAATTAATTAATCTTTTCACAGTCCAGATTTTCTTCCCTCCATCCACCCTCCAACTGTTCCATGTCCCATAAAATTTCATTTTTAATTTTAACATTTTGAGAATTCCACACACAAATACACTATGCATCACAGCATTTATATTTCTTTTCCCCTTATATCTATTTATATTTGCATCTGAATCTAAGTCCAGTTTTGTAGTTCCTAAACTCAAGTGTATAGGACTGACCATTTGGGATTGAATAATCTTTCGACATGATTGACATTAAAGAAAATGCCTTCTCCTTCTCTTAGCAACCATTGACTGCCTGTAGTTCTTTATCTAAGGTTAGATCCTTGTAGATTTTCTCCCATTCATGTTGGCCCATCATCTGGTATAGTTATTATGCAGGAGTTGTTTAGGTAACCTCATTACTGAAAAGTTTCATGAATTCAGCATCTTATGTCTAGAAAGCACCATTTTAAGAACATTGTTCTCATCTTCTGCCTCATACAATCTTTTCACCCTTTTCTGCAAAGTTATCTGAGCCTAAGACATAGGAATTGCATTACCAATGTAGAAATTGGGGTTAGGCATCTTATTGTCATTTCTTTGTGTTGTGACAAATGGTAATTTGCTGCAAAAAATATTCTTTTGATAAGGAGCTGAGAGCTATATTTATGAATATAAGGATAAATATTTAAACTTAATTAGAAGCTATATTGGTTTAGGAAAATAGTTGTAAGTTCTCCTACAGAGTTTAAGGCCTTTCTCTCCATGGGTATTTGTGGAGGTAGATCAATGGAGCAGAACGAGAGGCACAAACCTAATCACACACAGCTTTACTCATGTCAAATTGGACAAAGATACCAAGACTATAAAACTGAGTAGGAATAATATCATTAACAAATGGTGCTGGAAAAACTGTATCTGCACATATATAAGAATGAATTTGGATCTACTTCTATCAACTGGAAGAAAAATGAACTCCAACTGGGTAAAGCACCTTAATGTGAAAACTGGAAGATAAAAACACAGTCAATATCCTATAAGACATAAGTGCAAGAAACGACTTCCTCTATAGGAGACCATTTGCCCCAGAATTCAGGCCAAGAAATAAATGGGTCCTCATTAAAAACATAAAACCTTCTGTACAGCAAAAGAAACAGTGAATTTAGTCTAAAGGAAGCCTGAAAATTAGGAAAGACTCTTTCTTGTTCAGCTATATATAAAATAAATGGTTAATATCAAGAATAAAGAAAAATACAAAGAATCAAGAAAACAAAAGATCTAATTAAAAGTAAGCTATATATCTGAACAGAGAATTCCCAACAGTACAAATAATAAGAAGCATCTTTTAAAATATATAATACCCTTAGCAATAATGAAAATACAAATTAAGACTACTTTGAGATTTCATTCTATCTCAGAATGGCTAAGATTAAGAACAAACAAACAAGAAAATAAATGCTGGTAAGGGATTAGGGAAGGTGGAAGTACAAATTGTGACAGTGATCATAGATGCTATTGTGGAGAATTCTCAAAATGCTAAAATCAGATCTGCTCAGCTGTACTATGCATTGGTATACACTTCAAGGGCTCCATATCCTACTACAGAGACAGTTATTGGATTCTGTTTATTGCTGTTCTATTCACAGAATCTAGAAAATGGAGTGGCCTAGGCCAAAATTTACAGCTACAAATAACCAACTTGTAAATACGTATCCTTATGTTCATAGATAAGTATAACTCTCACTTCCTTATCAAAGAACCTTCTTTTATAGCTAATTACAATTAGTCACAACACAGAGAACGTGTGACCATCAGATTGCCCTATCCTGACAATCTGAAACTGTGGTCAACATCCACAGTGAATTCTATTCAGCTGTTTAGAAAGATGAAATCATAAAATTTGAAGATAGGTGGAAGGAATAAGACTCTTTCTGTTTAGATGTATATGAAATAAATGGCTAATATCAAGACTATATAAAAATGCAAAGAATCAAGAGAACAAAAGAGCTAAGTAAAATAAGCTATATATCTGAAATAACCCAGCCCCACAAAGGAAAACCTCACACATGATCATAGCTCAGAATACTTAGTTATAAAAATATAACGTGGAATAACCATAGAAGTCAGAAAGGTAGGAAGGGACCATGGTGTGAGGGGAAGAGAAGGATCTATAGAGAGGAGGAATAGTAGGACATAGGTGCTATGAAAGGGTAAGGGTGGGCTTAGCTGAAAGACGAAAAAGAAGACAAAGCAGAGGAGGTGGGAAGACAAGATAAATAACACTAAGAATGTTTGAAAACATTATAGGAAAACCTAAATAAAAATACACCCTATCTCTCTCTTGCTGTCTCTGTCTCTCTGTCTTTGTCTCTGTCTCTATCTCTCTCTGTCTATCTATAGTATAAATGGTATTACATCACATGGAATGATAATTCCCACCCTAAAAAACTCCAGTGTTAAGAAAAATCTCCTTTTGAGTTGTTGGTCAGAGGGTGTTCACTAGACTCACCAAAGAAAATAAGACATCATCATTGCTTTAGGTTGCTTCACAGAATTAAAAAATGCTACATACTTCAGACACAGGTTTGGACTAATTGAGCCAGAAGTGATTTGGAAGCCTCCTCCTTCAGAACTGGCTTTCATAGTATTGGAAGGTATTGAAAAAGGTACTACGCAAGAAAAGTAATCAGTATTACACAGCTGTAAATACTACAAAAGACAACAATGAGTGGTCTAGTAAGACATCTCCAGTGATATAACAGTGGCATTTATATCCTGGGGATGACCAACAGCTGTATAAGTGAATCAAGATCTCCTCAATGGAAGAGAATTCATGTCTGATACAATAAGCCCAGCCAGATATACCTGGAAAGTCTTGAACTTATTTCAAAAATAACTGAGGCATTTCCAATACAAGTATTGTAGAAAGAAATGGAAAGACTAACTCTTTGGTGACATACTAATGGTTTTCTCTCTTTCCTGAAAGAAAACATTGGAAATCATGAACATAGACACAGATGTTTATTTACATATATGCACATACATGTACATGCAGGTTTAGTGAAATCCTGAGTAAATATATTTTGTTTTACACAGACTCAGCCATATGAATGATCCCCAAAGTCTCGGCCTCAGGAGAGTGGCAAAGTCTTTTACAAGTGAAGGTATGAGGAATGGCAAAGCCTTCTTTGAGTCTGAGTTGGTAGTGTGTAGAAAATGTCCACTGCAATGTAGTTTTTTGCCCCAGATATGGCCTGAAGATTGTGCCGATTAGCTTATCCTACCTCCTTGATTCATATGTATATAATAAATCCAAATTCCTTTTTCAGCTATATGTAACAACCCCATTTCCCTGTTCCACTGTACTTATTAAGCTTGCTGAACTTTTGGTGTGCTATGGCTTTTCCATCAGAGAGCCTAGTTTACCTGATCCTAATTTTTCTTGTGTCCATGTGTCAGTCCTTTCTTCATTCCCTCACTACCTCAGTTTGGTCAGTCCCTATAGCCATGCAGGGCATGCCAGGCTTATATTGATATGAGAAAGGAGACAAACCAACATAGAAGTAAGTGTAGTTATAAATGTAGACACAAAAACATTGTCAGAGATGTAGTTACAGTTATAGATAGAGGAGATAAACACACACAGACATCTATCAGTGTACTTGTGGAATTAGATGATGAAGTAAATGTGCAATTGGAAAAGGTGTAAGTGTAGATGAGATCAGATAAGTATAGATACACGTAGAAATAAAGGCATGTTTGTGGGTACAGATGCAGACTATGTGTACACAGACATATGGATGCAGGTTTGAATGATGTAGAAGTTAATGTGCATGGAGGTAGAGATGTAGGTATATTTGACATAGATAAATAGATATGAAGATATAGGTGTAGATTATAAAGATGTAGATTTGTGTAAACAATGGCATCTATTTGTATAAAAAGGGTAAATACATAGGTAAATGTGAGTCCTGATGCAGATACATAGATTGAGATGATAAAGCTACTTAAATAAAGATGGTAGATAGACACATAGGTATGTGCTTCTGTTCAACTTCTACATGCTTCCCTAACCTCTTTTTCTCTCCTATATTCCTAACACATTACATATTCTTTCTGCTTTGTGCATGAACCATGTTCTTTCATGCTCTGTGTTTTTTCTTTGTTTTGCTTGGAACTGCTTCTCTTTCTCAACATGACAGCTTTTTCATGAGTTGGCCCAGATGTCACGGTTTCTGGAAAACTTTCCTATGCTCTTTCTACAATAGGCCTATTTATTTACTCCTATAGTGCCCTTTTTTTCTGCACAGATTCTTATCACAGGGGGGAGGTGTTTTCATTCAGGATGAGGAATATGGTTGGACAGAGCTAAAAGTCAAAGTATTTCAATAGCTGGAGCTTACTATTTTCCATTCTGAAAGCTTATACCTGAGTATATCCTGGCATCTTAGTGCACAAAAGATTTTATTTGTAATTGAGTTGGTACTAAGAAATGTCTCCTTCTATGTCACAGTTAATGGGAGAAGCACCAGGGAAATCTGATTCATGTGCCATGTGCTTTCACCTAGCAGAGGCCAGATGGCCCTATGGCATGAGGTACTAATGAAATTTCATAGTCGCTCAGAAGAGACTGAATGGATGGAAGGCATGAGTCATGTCAGGCACTTTGCTGAAGGGTGTGGGTACTTTCAAAACTATATCCTCTACCTCATTTATGTACTATTTAAGTTAAAGTCTTCGTTTTGTATTTGAATAGATGTGTTTCATGTTTTATCTATTGAAGAGCACAGGGAATTTACATTCTGGTTGCTGGTGGCTAACCACAGCGTAATCAGTGAGACAGCTTCAGCACACTCCCTGTCTCCCTCTGGCAAAGGCAAGGCTGGTGATCAAGCTCATGGACTTTATTCTAAAGGTTTAGGTGCAAAATTACCCATCTCCCATCAGCCCTCCGAGTGCCCTCGAGAGAGGACTGTGGACGTTCTCTCCATAGTCTTTATGTATGTGTGTACATTTGAAGTATTTTACCTTTGATTTAACACATATTTGTAAAGGCATAGCACAATAATTTTGCATAGCTATACAAAGTATTATTAATACCTTGAAGTAAATAGTAGTCCAGTATCCTCCAATGATTGCCATTTCTGTGCATTCTGAAGACTTTAAGCCTCAATGCTCTCACTTAAAAAAATAGGAAAAATACCAGTACCTACTCTACATGGTAGTCATGGGGTTGAATAAGATAGTTCAATATATCACAGAGACACTTCCAAATGATTGTTTATTAAAAAAACTAGTCTCAATACCAATGTTATGGATCCAATGTTAGGTGATCAGCAAGAGGCCAATGGATAAAAAAAGTGCCATATGGCCATGCAGATAAGGCTTTTTCCTCAACGAAAAAGAAAAAACTTATACTATCTGCAGAAAAATGGGTGAAAGTGCAGACTATCATATTAAATGATATTAAGTAATTAAATGAGTCTCAGAAAGATAAAATTTTAGTTTTATTTTATTTGAAGTTCCTAAATGAAATATAGTCATATAAAATCATGTATGTATATATTAAAAGAAAGTATAAGTGAAATCATTTTGGGGAACAAAGGGAATTAAAAGTGAGGTGGGATTAGAGGGATGGTGGGATAATGGGGTGGTGAAGTCATATATCCAATCTATAATTATACTTGTAACAATACTTTTAAAAAAGCATATATCCAAGGTACTTTGTTTAATGTGTTTGGCACAAGGAATCTTGTTGCTTACAAAGTTCATATTTTTAGGTAATCTGAGGGCAGATGTTTGATATTATTAAACTCTATTCACTGAACAATGCAGAAACTTAGAATACAAATGAGTGAAAAAAATAATTAATGAGAATTTATTTTTCTTCCATTGTTTCTCACAAAGGAACTCAGTACTTTTTGAGTTGGTCATAATGGAAGCATAAAATATATTACACTGTACCCATAAATACATATAAAGTACATGCATCAATTGAAGCTAAGACATATTAATAAAGAATTTCCATATATATGTATTTATGTGTATAGTATATATATTGTGCATTCATGCACACATATATGTATATGTATATATGCTTACATGTATTCAATGTCTATAGAATCCTAAATCTTACCTGGAATACATAGTTTACAGTTCTTGAAACCATGTTCATTGTATGATGCCACCCTTTGCCACCCTTTGTCAGTCTTTGCTGAATCCTTTTATCTTAGACAATTACGCTTTTATTTTTGTTTATTTAGTTTTGATAATAAGTTGTCCAGCACCTCTATCATTTCCACCCAGTAGCAATCTCATCCTTTTTCCATTCCTTTGTGTTGCTCTACTATATCCTTCATCAACTTTATACCTACATCCTGGGCTTCAGTTCTAGCCCATTCATTCTCTATATACCCCAGGCCTCCTGCCTCTGGTGAGCCTGCATCTCACTTGGCTTCCAATAAACCTGCTCAGCAGAAGTTCTGCCTAGGTTAGTGGTTCAATGTACATTGCAGAAGGTAGGTATATTCTCATAAGTTTCTTTGTTCTTGCTGAAATCTTTGGTTCTCTGACTATAATCTTATCATCAGAAGGAAGTTCAGAAATGTGCAGACTTGAAGGTCCAGAGTAATTCACCCAACAGAAGTGTCTAAGCAATCATTGGAATCAGATGAGATATCTAAAACAGGGCCTGCTAAGGCACATCCTAGGGCAGATTTCAATTTCAACTTTCTATTCATTTGCCTTCAGTTTCCTCCAAAGTGATGATGGTTTGTCCTGAAGTCTTTAGAGGTGGAACATATCACATCTACGAATGATAAGAGGAATCAGTAAGAGACCTGGAAAAGTCATGCTACTGACTATTTTTCTGAAGGAGAATGAGCAGGCAATTTTCA